>PVIH01003792.1:0-145122 GCA_004025045.1 Sigmodon hispidus
GAGGGGAGGAGAGGAAGAATTAAGAGACAGGAAAGGGTGAGGAAGAATAACAGGAAGGGACAGACAAAGAGGGAGAGAGAAGGCAGCGTTCTCTCTCAAGTGACTATCCAGTTTTAAGAATATTTGATTTTTATTTATTCATGTGTGTGTCTATGTGAGCATATGCCGTGCATTGCAGTGTCTGTGGCCGCCAGAAGAGGGTGTCTGCTCCTCGGGAGCTGGAATTGCAGGCAGTTGTGATCTGTGAACTGAACTCCAAATCCTGGTCCTCCTAACTGCCAAGCTTTCTCTCAGTTTTATTTCCATACGGTACAAGGACTATACAACTGCCTGCCTGTCCTGGGGCCTAGCTAGATTCCTAAGCACAAACATCCATTTTATTACACTGGAAATGGAAGCACAGCCTGCCAGGGAAGCCACCCAAGGGTGACTATGTAAGAACTACAGAGGAGTAAGCAATCTCTGAAGGCCAACCAATGACAAATGAGAAGCCAAAACTCAGAAGATTAGGTCACATCTAAAACTATGAGATGATGGGGGGGGGCGGTTCCTGAATTTGGGGATCTTACAGATGCCCTAGCCAGGAGAGATAAGGTGATGGTGTGTGAGAGCTTTTTCATGTGGTTTCAGAGTGACTGTTGTGGTACATTCTGTCCTCAGCCCTGATGTCTTAGCCCAGTATAATCACATTAAATGTGTATGTTCCTGTTGGATACTTTTGGAGCAACAAACACCAGACTATGTGACAGCCCTACAGGCCAGGAGTGGACCAGTCAACCCATAGGTCACTCAATGCTGAGTAAGGTAGAAATATGTATTTTCTAAGGCTTGGCATTTGAGTGAGTGTGTGTGTTCATGTGTGGATAGGTGTACACGTGTGTGAGAAGGTGTGTGCACATGTGTGTGAGGAGGTGTGTGTATAAGGTGTGTGTATACTCATTGGTATACAGGCCAGGAGATAACCCTAGGCCTTAGGTTTTGTTCCTCAGACACTATCTGTCATTCACTAGCCTGGAGTTTACCAAGTAGAGCAATCTGTCTGACTAGCGAGCCCCAGGCGTCCTCCTGTTTCTGTCTCCTTAGGGCTGAGATTTAAGTGCCTGCCATCATACTTGGGTTCTGAGAATTGAAATCAGGTCTTTGTGCTTACAAGGCAAACATTTACCCAGGTAAGTAATCTCCTGGCCTCGTACTGTTTTTTAATTACATGCTGATCATAGATCCTGGGTCTGAAGCTATCTAGACAGGGAGGGATTGGGGTGGCTGATTCAGTCTGATTAGGATTTTGGAGTCCAAGTACATGCTCAGATAATTCAGAAGTTGTTGCTGTAAAGGTAGCCTGTAGATATGATTCCCACCAGAGTGAAGCAGATTGCACTCTTTAGTGGGCTTCATCCCTGATTTGAAAGAGCAGCAGGCAGAACAAGGCAGTAATCTGGTAGAAGGCAAGCACCCTCAAAGCCAGCAGGGCTTATTTTACCAGAAAGGTTTCTATTGGGCTTGCCTGGAATCCATCTGTTGGCTATAGATTTGGTTCTGATAGAATCACATGTCCACGGGCAGGTTAGGATGTGTTTGGGGTGCGGTGGGGGATAAAGTTAGACAAAAGGTAGCTTTACCCTCTGAAAATGTTCAAACATTGAGCTGTGATTTCTTTCTTTGCCTGTATGTGGGTGTTCATGTGTGTGTGTGTGTGTGTGTGCGTGTGCGTGTGCGTGTGCGTGTGCGTGTGCGTGTGTGTGTGTGTGTGTGTGTGTGTGTGTGTGTGTGTGTGCCATAGAAAAGTCAGAACGTAGAAAAACCAGAGGTCAATCTTGGGAGTCCTTCCCCTGGAGCCATTTATTTACCAATCTATTTATCTTGACATTTTTGAATCGGTCTCTCACTGGGCTGGAGCTCCCTGTTTAGGACAGTGTGGCTGACGGGCTCTAGACTTCTAAGCACAAGCAGTCATGGGAGGTTCCATGTGAGCTCTGGGGGTGGGTGGCACTTGGGTCTTCGTGTGTGTGTGTGTGTGTGTGTGTGTGTGTGTGTGTGTGTTGAGTGAGCACTTCCCCAGGCTTTAAGCTGTTGTTCAAATTACCAGAGCAGGAGATGCTCACAGTGGAGTCCTTTCCAGAAAGGCTGTATGTGATCTGTGTACAGCACCAAGGAAAGTGTGCTACAGAGGAGAAAAAAGGACTCTGAATAAAATTAGTAATGCTGGAGATTCAACCCAGGGCCCTGTGTCAGCCAGGCAAGTGCTCCATTACTAACTTGATTCCTGGGGACCAACCAGTTAGTCACTCAGTGATTTCATTCAGAACTGAAGATGTGATCTTTAATAAAATGTTATTAGAAGACCTTGGGGATTTTTTCTTTGCATATTCTTTTCTTTTTCTTTCTTTCTTTTCTTTTCTTTCTTTTTTCTTTTTTTCTTTTTTTTTTTTTTGCTCATTTAATTATGTGGATCAAAACTAAGAAAATAAGTTTCTGTTTAGGACTTTGCCCTTGGAGTGTCTCTTAAATAGACCCTTTATCTAAGGATTATTGCTACTGTGATCAGTGAATTTCCATCTTTATATGCATTGAAGAGGTTGTAAATTTGTATGTGAGCGATGACTCAGGAACTTTCTGGGTAGAAAAGCCATTTGAAAATATGCAAGAGTTATTGTGATTCACACAGGCAGAGCTAAGGGCAGGAAAGGTGAGCTTCCCAGAGCTGGCCAAGCTTCTGAGAAGTTCCTTCCTTTGCACCAGGAAATGGAAGCTCTAGGAATTTGGCTTAGGAAAACAATTTACCTTATGAAGAGGCCCTTCTCGGCAACGCTTCCCCCTACCCCTGACACTTCCTACTTTTCTGTGATTCCTGTCGAAGATTTTCTTTCATTTCAAAATTAATTTTTAATTTTGCCATGTCCTAGTTTTCTTCTTTTTTGACCAAAAACAATTTGGAGAAGGAAAATTGTTTACATCTTATATGTCACACAGTTCATCACTGAGGGAACTCAAGGCAGGAAGTTGGAGACAAGAAGCCGAAGCCCTGGGCACACTACTTCCTGGCTTGCTTCCAATGACTTGCTCAGCCTGCTTCCTTATACTACCCAGGCCCATCTGCCTGGGGATGGCACTGTCCACGGTGGCCTGGCACTCCCGGATGGTGCTGTCCACGGTGGCCTGGCACTCCTGGATGGTGCTGTCCACGGTGGCCTGGCACGGTGGCCTGGCACTCCCGGATGGTGCTGTCCACGGTGGCCTGGCACTCCCGGATGGTGCTGTCCACGGTGGCCTGGCACTCCTGGATGGCACTGTACACAGTAGCCTGGCACTCCCGGATGGTGCTGTCCACGGTGGCCTGGCACTCCTGGCACTCCCAGATGTCACTGTCCATGGTGGCCTGGCACTCCCATTGTAATTAGTAATCAAGACCATGCCTCAGAGACACAGCTACAGGTCAGTCCAATGGAGGGAATCCCTTAGTTGAGGTTTCCTCTTCCCAGAGGGTCAGGTTGACAGTCAAGCTTAGCTACTACAGTCCTGAAAATGAGAATCCATCCTTATTAAAATTCAGAGCATCACAGTGTGCTTCCTTCCACACTGACACGCTCTGCCATCTGCCATGCTCAATTATATGATGACATTTTGAATGTTCTTCCTACTTTCAGCAAATGATCTTATACACACGTGTGAAAACATGTGACACTTACCTTCTCCTGAGTGTCTGACCACATATAATAATAATTCATAGTATTGTTTCATTACGCAACTTGATTTATCTCATTTGTGTGAGTGTGTGTGGTATGTGTGAGTGGTGTACGTGCATACGTGTGCACACTCTTGCATGTGTATTTGGATGCCAGAAGAAGATGTCTGGTATCCTTCTCTATCATTTACCCATTGGTTTCTCAAAACAAGGTTTCCCTCTGAACCTGGAGCCAGACTGACAGCCAGTAGGTCCCAGTGGTCCTCCTGTCTGTGGGTCTAGGTGCATGAAATACCTGGTCTTCTAGGACAGAAGACCCTCTTCTTCACTGAGCCTTCTCCACAGCCCCCACAACTTGATTTTTAATAGAAGTACTTTTGAGGTCTATTTATTTTATAAAGCAGACATAAAAGAGTTCTAAAAAAACAGATTTCATAATCTTCTTTGGAAGAAGTCTTGGCTGTTCACCATAAGCATCTTTTACTTTCCTCTAATTCTTCTCTCTAGTGATGGGATTTGGTTGTCTGTGTTCCTTTGCTGTCACAATGGTGGAGAGAACATTCTTACTTGTCATGCCCACGTGAATCCACAGCTGCCTATTTCAGGGTCAGACCCTAGAAGAAAGGTTGCTTGGAGGCAGGGCAAACCCTGCCACTGTGTTCTGACTCAGTCACCCAAACCCTGTCCTGGCAATCCCTCAGTGCCTCCCCCATGAGTAATGTGTGAACTTTCTTCACCTTTGGCTATGCTACAGATGCTCATCCATCCACCCCCTCCCACCACATGTTTGACGGATGGACAGATGTGCAATCACTTGAATTTTAATTCATTTTCCTAGCTACTGATGACACTGACTATTATTTCATTGATGGCCATGCTAATTTCATTTTCTTACCTCTTGGATGTTTACATTTCTCATTTTTCCATTCTTTGAGCATCCTTTTTATTATTATCTAAAGGTTATTTGTATATGGTCCTAGCTTTGGGCTGATCTTATGCTACATTTTGTCTTAAACAAATTACAAACTTTTTGTCATAGTATTTAACAATATTTAGCTTTAACTGTTAACTTGACATAGCCTAGAATCCATCTAAGATGATAATTTCAATTGAGGAATTATTTAGATCAAGTTGGCTTGTGGGTAGAGTTGTGAGAAATTGTCTTGATTAATTGATGTAGGGGAATCAGCCCACTGTGGGTGGCAGCATTCCCTGGGTAAGCGGTCTTGGGCTGTATAAAGAAGTTAGCTAAGAATGAGCCTATGAGTGAGTCAGTGAGCAACAACCCATCAAGAAGCGTTTCTTTATGGTTCCTGTCTTCATGTGTCTGCCTTGTTCCTGCCCTGACTTCCCTCAATGACCTGAAAGTATAAGTTGTAATAAACCCTTTCCTCCCCCAAGCTTCTCTTGATCAGAGTGTTCAATCTCAGCAACATAAAGAAAATAAGAAAACCATTTATCACTGAATTCCAGCTCCAAGTCCTATAAGCCAGGAGCACAGCTCAGCCCCAGTGAGAGTTGGCGAGTGTTAGTCAGCAACTGGAACAAGCATGGTGGTTATTCAAGTGGAAAATTCCTTCAGCACTGTCACTAAGACTTCAGAATCTTAGGACAGCTTGATAACAAGAGTCATTAGCGCTTACAGCCTCGATAATGAGGACGCTCGCTCAGGATCTCACTTAGGGCCTCGCTGTGGGGGGCTAGCTCAGGAAATCTGAAGGACGTATGACACTGTGTAGAGCACACTGTGGGTGTGCAGTTTTTCTTTCTTTCTTTTAAAACTCTTTTCCATTGAATGGGGGGCGGGGGATCTCCAAACACGAGAACCTAACAACAGCTGTTCCCAATAGCAGGAATATCTCCACCATATTGCTCACATCCCAGAGAACTTCTATAGCTTTCATGTTCTTCAGTTTAAAATCAGAACAGCACTTCCCCCCACCCCTCCATCTACCAATCAGGGTTGTATGGAGTTCCAGAAGAATCTGAGGCAAAGTATGCAGAGTGTTCCAAAGCCTGGTATAAATGAAAGCTCTCATCCTCCTGGCCAGTTATGGTGGTCATTTATGACATCACTCATTTGCTACTGAAAACTCCATCTGCAGTATTTGTCACAGGAATGAATAAATAGCAAGCACCAAGCCGCATTCACATGTTCCAGAGGGTTTCACTGCACAGTATTTGCTTGGTGTCTCAGAGAAGGGAAGGACACCACCTGCGTCACTAGACACCTTGCTAGATTAAGAAGAATGTACATGCCCCAACGTAAGGCCTTGGCATGTCACAAGGCACAGTAAAGCCCCTGAGTATGTTAGAACTTTATGGTATTTTTGCAGTCTCTTTGCAAAGTCTTGGTCCAGCCAGCCAGCTGTAGCCACTGCCCATCAGAGGAGTTCCAGGGCTTTTCATGTGACCACAGAGATCATAGATCTCACACCTTCATAGAGGCTCTCTTCCTGTTAGCCACTTCCTGTTACTGGGACAAAGTACTTGATGGGAGCAACTGAGTGGAGGCAAGGTTTATTTTGGGCCACGGTATTCAGCCTGCGGTTGCTTGCCTCACTTGGTTTATAAGCCTATGTGAGGCAGAATGTCATGGTGAAAAAGCTTACTGAAGAAAAGCTGCTCACATCATGATGGACAGGAAGGGGAAGGGAGGAGGGGAGAGGAAGATGTGGCATTCTCATAGTTCAAGGGCACATCTTAGTGATCTACTTCTTCCAACTCTGTTCCAAATGCTTCACTACCTCCCAGCCACCAGCTTGACCAAGCCTTCACCACATGAACTTTGGAGGGGAGTTTCTGATGTAAACTCTAACACTTGTGTGCATGCATGTCCACCCTTCTGTGTCATTCCTCGGGAATGATGTATCTTATGTTTTGAGGTGGTGGGCTTTCTCACTGGGACCTAGGGCTGGCCAAGGATGATAGTTTCAATGGCCAGTGAGTCCCAGGGAATCCTCCCGTCTCTGCTTCTCCAAAGCTGGGACAACAAATGTACAAACACCACACCAGTCTTTTTCTGTGGATGCTGGGGACTAGACTCAGGTCCTCATGAGTGAGCACCTCCCTCAGCTCATTAACACTTGGGGAAGCCAATATCCACACGGATCAGGTTTTCTGTGTGTATCTACCCCCCTGGCTTAAGACATGCTTTTCTTTTTTTTAATCTTCATAAATTAAAGTCTGAGTATCAATTGGGATGTCACTGTCTCAGTCAGGTATAGCAGCCAAGTATAGCAGCCGACATCATTATGACAACAATAGCCATAGAAATCAGGGGTTGTGTGAACAATGCAGTTAGTTTGTCAAGGCCACACCCACACTGGCCTGTTCCCAGGAACTCTGGCAAAGGCCAAACATCCCTGCCTTGTTTATAAACTTGATAATGTGCTAACTCAACTTTTCACCATAAAAACCCAAAGCAGCTGGGGTGAAACACTTGTGTTTGCAGCAAGTAAGATCTTGCTTTCCTTCTGTTCACTTACGCTCTTTGGTCACACAGGGCCACTCAACAGTTGCTCTTGTAGTGTAATCAGTGATGGCTTACACAACAGTGGCACTGATGCCAGGGATGTCAACACGTCTTTCCCAATAATTCTGTGTGGCACCTACCTCAGGGCCACACTCATCAGTGTGTCCAATGAAGACATTTCTTGTGGCTAAGCACTTATGGTTCGGACAACATGAGAACCTGAAACTGAGCTCCAGAACCAAGTGACGAGTTGTACATACTGTCACCCCAGCACTCGGAAAGCCAGTGAAAGCTAGGAGGCTGGCTGGATCAGCATGCTGCAGGTAAAAGTAAGAGACCATCTCCAAAAACAAGGTGGACAGAGTCCCGAGAAAAGACCTGAGGCTGACTTCTGGCCTCCATGCATACACAACTACACTCACATACACATGTACACACTTATGTGTGCACATGACATTTTAGAGAGCTATGTGGACAGACAATCCACCTCCTGTCATTGTCTAAATTTGGAAACCAACAGGTCTCTAATCCCACCACCTGAGAGGCAGGGGGATCACTGTAAGCTTGAGGCTAATCTATGATACATAATGAGTTCTGACTTCAATTACATAGTGAAACCATCTTTAAAAGGATGACAATAAAACAACAACAATGAGCAAACAAAATAATTATTTTCCTAGAAAAGTCAACACAACCTAAATCTAAATGAATGGCAAGTGCTGAATGTCCTCCTTGGTTCCTGCATTGGGCATAATTCCAGCGAACCAATAGTACTTAACTAGGAACATCGAGCAGTTTTTCATCAAGGCAGCCACTGAATCCAGCCATTAGAAAACACTATCTCTGCTGAGCAGAGCCTTTGGGGCTCACACAAGCCAGTCCTTACAGTCAAACATTCAAATGCCCACCAGTGCTTGTAATTAAGATGGAGTATTCAGTGATGTTAGAGACACAGGGCTTCACTGGGAAAATTGTCACTTTGTGAGAGCTTATGGATCATTGTAGCTAGGAAAGCCCTCTGCTCGCAAAGGGGGCTCTTCTATTGAGAGAGGGCTCATATCTGCTCTAAAGGAAGCTCGTGCCTGCTCTAAGGGGTGTTCCTATTCACTCTAAAGAGGGATCACCTGCCCTCAAATGGAGCTCAGTTAAGTGACTATCTTCTCTTGATTTAACAACTTTTTCAAACTCCGGTGTTTGGTTTGGTGATGCTCTGATGGACATTGGGATGTGAAGACCCAGTCACTGACTTAATGGGCTCTAAAGTTTAGACAGAAAATACCTGGAAATAAACATACTAAGAGGCTACAAAACCAGGCATGAGTAGTGCCATGGTTTGAATATGAACTGCCTCTCACAGGCTCCTGTGTTTGAACACATGGGCTCCAGCTGCTGGGGCTGTTCTGTGAAACCTTTAGGAGGCGGGGCCAACTGGAGGAAGTGGGTTATTAGGGGCAGGCTTTGGGGTTATGCTCTGCTCTGCTCTCTAGCCATCCATCTAGAGATGAGGAGATGTGACTCCCCTTTGGTCCCCTCTTCTATACTTTCCCCATGGTGACGAGGTGTATCCCCAGAAGCACGAGCTGAAAAGAACCCTCCTCATTTAACTTGCTTCTGTCAGAGTGTGGGAGAAAACAATGAATACGGATTAGCACAAATGTAGCTGGGAGCACAGAGCCTTGGCCAGTTGCATGGCAGAGCATCCTTCTGTGGGTTCTGAGGGGTAGACTCTGAAGGCAGGGAGGCTGGAGAGGTGGTTGCTACAATAAGTTGGGCAAGAGGAAGTGGAGGCATGGCAGACAGGAAGCAGAGCAAGGGTTGGTAGAGTAGGAGAGCGGAGGGTGTGCTGGAGAGAAGACAGACAGAACAAGAGAAGCTCAGTAGGGGAGAAGCAAGCCAAACCTGGAGACACCTTCACTGAAGACAGAAGTGAGGTGAAGTGAGGCTTTGATATCTAAAAATGACTTGCCGTGAGGAGGTGACTCAGTGAGTCAAGTATTTGCTACATGAGCACAAGGATACTCAGAATCCATGTAAAGAAAAACATGGCCTGATAGTGTGTGCTGGGGAGGTGGAGACAGACATATCCTTGCTACTCACTGGCTGGCTGAATTGGTGATGAGGAGATTTCTACCTGAGTAAACAAGGTAGGTAACTGGCACATGCATGCTAATGCTTGTGTATGCATGCACAATCTCTCTCTCTCTGTCTCTCTGTCTGTCTCTCTGTCTGTCTCTCTGTCTGTCTGTCTGTCTCTCTGACACACACACACACACACACACACACACACACACACACACGAGCCATCAAAAATGCAGGGTTACTGAAAAACACCATGTAGCTATGCTTTGTGGAAACTGGTTTTGTCTGCTGTGTGGCCTGGAAGGCAAGTGAGGATATACGAGCTGAACAAAGGAAACTGGTCCTGAAGTCCTTGCAAAAGATGACCAAGAAGGAGAAAGCAAACTTAGAACACCTCTCATGGACAGATGATGTCCTGGGGTTCACAGCCAGAACACCTGTCATGGACAATTGACATCCTGGGGTTCACTGTCAGCCAGCACACCTGCTGTGGGCGCTATCATCTGAGACTCACTGTCAATCAGAACACCTGCCACAAACAGTTGATGTCCTGGGACTCACTGTCATCCTGAAGAGGAAAACAGGAATGAGTGTGGAAGCTATGGTGTCATCTCAGCATGACTCAAGGGCAGGGTTGGATGGAGTGTCATGTTGTCCTGTCTGTGTACTCCCCCACAGACTTGAGGATGGGAACTGTAAGTTTAGTAAGATCGTGAATTTCAGCATGTGATAATAGATATATCTCTCAAGAGCACTGTGCTAAGGGCTTGGCAGGTGTCCCCACCAACAGTGCCCTACAGATGGGTGGCTCCAGAACCCAGGAGGCTAAGGCTTGCAAAGACTTGTGAAATTACTCATCATTCATGGAAATCAAAATGGCCATTGACAGAGTCATTGATTATGGAATCAGCCTTGGTGCCCTTCACAGATTAATAGTTAAAGAAAATGTGATATGTATGCACAATTATACTCTATTCAGTCACAAAAAATGAAATAATATCATAGCAGGAAGACAGAAGGAACTAGAGATCATAATGCTAAAAGAAATAAAATTTCTAATTCAGTTTCTCCCAAAACCAGCCATGGTTAAGCAATGAACAGCTAGTGTCCACCAAGCTGGTCGTACAGACTGAGGGTATCATATCACCACACCAAGTCCTACTGACCCCACCACTCAAGAATCGGGTCTGACTGATTGGAACATCTCTCTCCTAAGTGGAAAATCACTGTCCTGGTCAGGCACAGCTTTGAAGGAGTCAGCCACACCCACCTCAACAAATTACTTTCATGTGTCTGATCCACATGTCAGGCATGACACTCATTGAGTGTTGAATCCCAGAGGAAAGTCAAACGTGACTTTCTGTCTACAAGCCTGGTGGAAGATAAGGATACAGTAGCTGTAATTAGGTGGTATTTTATTTGCAGCATATGTGAGGAAGCACTGTGTCCCTAAGCACCCAAGGTGTGGGGAATAATCTAGGCAGCGAATGAGGCAGTGCCATAGTCATAGGACCCAATTCTACAGGAATGCAAACCTCACCGAAGCAGGACTATACATTACACAGTGAGTATGGAACTGTGTGAATCAGAGACAAAATCAAAATACCAAGGTACAAAGAAACTTCGGAGACATTGTTTGCAGTAGAAGCTATGAACCTGTAGAAATAAAGGCAAGTGTAGATCATTAGTGAATATGCCTGTCTATGCACGGTGCTGTAATTAGAATGCACTTTGAAGCAAAGATGAACACATTAGCAGTTTCCCATCAGCACTTGGAAAATTCTGTTTCTCAAAATTAAATTTAAAAAGGAGCATGGAGAAACAAGAGGAAAAGGACTGGGTTATGGCACAAAAGTGAATGGGGCCCCCACGGTTCCATTAAGACAGAGTTCACAGTGAGGGTATGGTAATCACGTCAGGACTGAAGTTGGATTTGAATAAACACGGAGTCCAAGTCAATACAAAAATGGGCAACTGGTTGGTGACAAGTTCTCTATCCACTGCATTAATCTCGACAAAAATGCAACTCCTCATTGCCTGTCCCTGACAGAGGCTAATGAGCAGAGCCAGGCAGGGGATGTTTAAAACTGTTCTTTATTCAGAGAGCTGGAAATCAGGGATGGCAGAGGACAAATACCTACCGTTCTGCTTTGTCTACTTTAAAGGCAGCAGATCACTGGGGAGGAGGAAGGGACAAAGGCATCAGCTCATTTCCGGCTGGCCAGGTCACAGCGTTGAGCCTTAAGAGGTCACCTTCTCATCTCTGTCACCCTTCCTTCCATGCAGGTCTGAACTCGGGCACTTTAAACACCGAGTGAAGCTGCTTCATTCCTCCAGTATCATCTGGGCTGAGGGGGTTTAACTCAGGACAAAGCAACCACGAGCCATGTGTATATTCACACATGCTAAGCTTTAGAATATGATGAGTGATGGCTCAGATTGGTCACCCCAGATACTCAGGAGGCTGAGGCAGGAGGATGGCAAGACCAAGGCCTGTCTGGGCTAGAGTGAGTTCCAGACCAGTCTGGGCTATGTTGGCAACCCTGTCTTGAAGTAAAAAGAAAAAGAGATCGAAGATTCAGGCCAGTAGGAGAGTGCCTTCCTGCATGTTGAGGCTTTGCATTCCATTCCCGCAAAGGGAAATGGGGAAGAGAAAAGCACTCTTGGTGGCACACTGCAGACAGACAGCTTTCCAGCCATCGGGAGGCTACACGGACGCCCAGTTTACCTCTATATTCTTATGTCCTTTGAATATCTCTCTCAGCTCTGTCTTTCTTACTTGAATTGACAAGTCTTCTAAAGTTTACCCATTAGCTGAGCTAGAGCTAAGAATTAGGGTTATACATTACACACGCACCCACCTACCTACCCCCAGTCCCCCCAAAGAGAGAATATATGTGAATGTAAATGCATCCATATAGACATATTACATGTATAGGCATACACACATATGATACAATGCTCGATCCTATCAAAGATGGTCCTAGCATGCTCTCAGTTCAGGTCAGGATAGTTCTGTTAAAGTCATTAATAACTACCAAGCATCCACAACAGAATGCTGGTAAGAAAAACTCAATTTGCTCTTCTCCTCTTCATTCAGGCAGGGCAATCCCCAGAGTGCCCAGAGACCAACACTAGGCAATGTATTGGAATGGGGTATGACCAGGAGTCAGCAGGTATTCAATGGGCCCATATGGCCATACTTCCTGACTGAGGAGGACCTTCTAAGGCCCCTGGACCTCTCTTTCAGAGAGAGGGAGCCCTGCTGCATAGTGATAGGTGTGGGCTGTACACTCAGAATGAGCAGGGGCATTTATTCTTCTTCCCTTCTGTCAGGAGATTTGTTCCAAGAAAAGCTCCAGTTCTCAGGACATAAGAAAGTATTAAAAGTGATTCAGATTGTGACTGCCTGGTCAGGAGGCTCCCTCACAGCTTTGCCATCAAAGACAGCAATCAGTTTAACAAGCTCCAGGCTGGCATGCTTAGATATTCATTTAAACCCAGCACACATGCCCTGTCAGCCCAGGCATTAGTGCTTCCAGACACCAGTTCCCCATCTCACTGGGGTGTCCACCTTCTACCTCCACCCCCCTTCCAGCACACTGTTACTCTGCCAGGCTGTCTAAGTTCCTCCCATCCACAACCATTATCCTCTGTCCATCAAAAGCATGGAATCTTTAGGTCTCTGTGCCTGCCTGTGTGTCCCATGGAAAAATATGTATGCCAGCAATTGATGCACACACACACACACACACACAGTGTCAATTAGCCTAGGAAAAACTCAGACAAAGGATGACCTGAATTTCTGACCCCCCCCCCCGCCCCCGCTCCAAACTCCTGAGTTCTGAAGTCACAAGAATGAGCCACCATACATTATATGGTCTTAACAAGGTCTTATCACTGTTCTAGAAAATTCTCATCCAAGTCTCCTATTAATAATGAGGACAGTTGTTAGTGAGTTGACACTGTGCACACACTAGAGGCAGATCTTGCTCCTTTTCACACACATGACATTGAGGCCTATAGATATTAGCTTGATGAAATGTATACAGGAAGTCGGGGCCCAAACAAGGAGGCTGTGTCTGAAGTATGTTTTCTACTCACTAGGTTAAGGTCTAGTCTTAAATTCCGAAAGGTTTGTTTGTTTTTGTTTTGGGTAGGGAGTATTTTTCTGTGTGTGTGCTAGGAAAGAGGCCAGTAGAAAGCCATGTGTTAGGAGGTTCACAATCAGAGTCACTACATACGTGTATGAAAATACTCTTATGAGAGCCTACACTGTGCATTGTGAATGAACATTGATTGTTTAAGCATGTAAACCAAACCTTCCATTTAGACTGGTGTGGCTCATTGGAAGAGTACTTGCCAGCACACACAAGGAATCCTGGGAGGTTTCCTTCTCACCATTTACAACCACCATCCAGACTAAAAGCCTAAGTCTTTTAATCTCAAGATGAGGTAACTGAAGCTATGAAATTGCCTTTTCTACCCCGACCCTGGGAATTAGTAGTTGAATTACTGCAGCTCCGACTCATTTAATCAATTTCCATTAAGTATCATTTCATTTACACCAGCCTGACATTGTGGTGGCATATGCCTGTAGTCCCAGCACTTTGGAGGAGAATCAGGAGTTCAAGACCAGCCTGAGCAATAGGAAAAACAAACAATGCTTGCCTCAGCCTTCCCAGACCCGGCATTTAACTGTGCCGTGAATGGAGGAAAGAGTAACAGTGTGTCAACCACCAGGACAGTGTGGCTCTTCATGAGAAAGTCAACAACACACTCATGCTGGACCGCCACTTCCTTGGTGCCCTGCCATTTTGGAACGTGGACTGTTGTGTGCATAAGAGACTGAAGTGACAGACGCATGCGCACATTGCAGTGAAACTGCAGCACTCCATCATTCTCCCAAAGAAGCATAAGTCCTTTCTCTGAGCTTCCTGTGAGCATTGCTATCTTTCCTTTGCCTCAGTTTCCTCATCTGTGAAAAACTCATTTTCTAGGGCTGAGGAGGTAGCCTGGTCAGTAAAGTGCTTGTCACAGAAGCACAAGGATCCCAGCACCCAAGTAAGAAGCTGGGTGTGGTACACACCTAGAATCTCCATTCTGGGGAGGTAGAGTCAGGTGATTCCCTGGCCTGGCAGCCTGGGTAAATCTGTGATCTCCAGGTTCACACACACACACACACACACACACACACACACACACACACACACACATGTACACATGTACATACACACTATACTCCTAACTGTCCTGTTGGGTTCAAAGATCATGCACTTGACAGCAGGCCTGATTTGTAGCAGAGGCTCATGTGTCTCTGCTTATCTCATGAATCCTATTGCTGCGGTCTTTCTCACTGTCCTGTCTCTACAGAGCGTGAACAGGTGCCAATAATGGAGCAAGACATCTGTCAGGATCTTGCCCTTGACCCCACTTCTCAGACTTCCTGGGGACAATTAAGTCCCCTTCTTTCATGGCCATGCCGAAGCACAATTACTTTGTATTTTTTCCACTCCGGTAACCAAGCAACTGACAGCCTTTTCGCACAATGAAAACACTCCTAATGCTTCTCTCTGATTCACTCCAGCATGCAGGCAGGGCGGGGGCTGACTCATAGGTACTTCCTGACAGGGACAATTAGGGGCCATGGCTTCTAGAACATTAACATCCCCCAGATATCAGCTGAGTTGGGAACAGATGTAGAGTCTCAAACTTTTAAAGGCTCTCTGGGGATGACAGAAATTGCTCCAGACTGGCCAAGGGAAGATCTGGTCCTGACTCCTCCGTGACCATGAGTACTTTGCCCACCACTGAGTGACTTGGTTTTCCACCACTTCCCCATGTGTAAAATGAGGATGGCAGTGTAGACTGCCCCCCTTCAAGTTCCCCACCATTACCTAAGAAACTATAGCAAAACTCATTATGTGATCTCTTTCAGATTTAAAGAAAAAAAATTTTTTTTGATGGAAAAAAATTTTGTGCTTTCTAGTGAGGGCATCAGACAACCCAAGCTCCTCATAAAGTTAAGGGAGGAGGAGGAAGAGGAAAATGGGGAGGAGGAGGCAGAGGAAGTGGCTTGGATGTAACTCACTGTTCCTCTTCCAAGGAAGAGTCATGTATGCCACTGAGCCCGGAAATGAGCCAAAGTGGCCTTGCTGGGACTCCACAGTGGCATTTGGTGATTGTATTGGTTACATTTTGTTTTGCTGTGACAAAAACCTGAGGAAAATATCTTAAGGAGGACAGGGTTTGTTTCAGCTCATAATTTTTGGATACAGTTCTTCATGGTGGGGAAGACACAGAGTCAGAGTGATGAGTCTAATGCTCAGCTCACACTCTCATTCAGTCCAAGATCCCAGTCCACAAAATGAAACTACTCACTTCAGGCAGGACTTCCCACTTCAATGAACAGATTTTACCAATTCCCTCCTCAACATGCCTGGTAGTTTGCTTTCATGATGAGTCGCATCAAGTAAACAAACATTGTGGAAAG
The DNA here is from genome assembly GCA_004025045.1 of Sigmodon hispidus. Lineage (NCBI taxonomy): Eukaryota > Metazoa > Chordata > Mammalia > Rodentia > Cricetidae > Sigmodon > Sigmodon hispidus. Next base: position 15,730 of record PVIH01003792.1, read on the forward strand.
TTCAGTAACACAAGCTGTAAGAATTTCTGGTACACAACAGGTAGTGCAATAACCCAACATGGCAGAACACACCTCGTATGAAGGGCACTTCCCTAGGTGTGGCTATGCAAATTGGTGACCACCCATTCTCATATAAGGAGACACCACATGAAAGGTCATTGTCTTTTTCTTCAGTGTCTCTTCCCTTGTACCTGCCCTGTAACTTTCCTGAATGAACTCTAGTGTGGCAGCTGGTAGTGTGTGTCTGATCTCACATGCGAAACAACACAAGCAGCTGGACCCTTTGGGCTGTCTTCTCTTTCATTTGAAGCTGGGTTCAGGCTGTGAGGAGTCAGAATTCCTGGGATGAACAGTTAATAAAACATCAGGCAACCTGCAGGCAGGTCAAGAACATCCACACAACAGTGTGTTGGTGAACTCAAGAACAAGGACAAACTGTGTCAGGTGATTCTCAGGAGCCAGATGGACACATATCACCCTCCTGACTCGTCTCCTGGGCCCCACTCCAGAGACCCTACTTCCAAGACATCTCTGAATCACAGACTGGCTACAGGGCACAGTGAGACAAAGGCTTGTGAGGACCGTGGCATGTATGAATTGATGGATGGGCTCCGTCCAGAACCAAATGCAGCGTTAGTCCCTGGATTAGCTTTGAGTGATGGGAAAGATAACCTTGAAAGGGACGAGCAGAGGAGGTCATTTCTTCCTCCTGTGCAGTGTTTTCACACCCTTGTTCACAGAACATCATGACTGCACCCCAGGCTGGGAAGGCTGCTCACTGACCTATGGTAAAAATGTTAGCTTCCGTTCTACAGCCAACATCCTGTATCCATGATATTCCTAGTTCTCCTCTATACACGGAAAGCATTGACGACCAGACACTCAAGATTCAAAGGCGGTGTCTAGAGAGATGGCTGAGAGGTTAAGAGCACTGACTGTTCTTCCAGAGGTCCTGAGTTCAATTCCCAGCAGCCATATGGTAGCTCATAACCATCTGTGATAGCATCTGGTACCCTCTTCTGTATACTGTATATACAATAAATAAATAAATCTATAAAACATAGTTTTGAAGGCAAAAATGGGTAATTACCTTTACATCAGGAAAGCCAACTAGTGTACCTTTTATTTTCAAGTTCTGGTCATGGAACTCAGGGTCTTGCCTATACCAGCAAGTGCTCTACTACTGAACCATGTACCCATACCTTTTTCCTCCCTCATTCCCTCCCTTCCTTTATTCCTTCCTTTGTTAGTTCCTTCATTCATTCCTTCCTTCCTTTCCTCCCTTCCTTCCTTTTTTTCCTTTTTTTTAGACAGAGACTATGTAGCATACGGTAGCCTCAAACTTATGATCTTGTTGCTTTTATCTGTAGAACATTGGGATTGCACATGTGCCCTTTCTTGTCTGCCCTGGCTTACATTTGACTTCAACCTGGTTCCAAAATTAATTTGAAGTATTTCATAAAATATGCAAAACAGTAATATAAACTTAATTGAAAGGGAAATTAAGACAAGAAGAAAATATTAGAAACAGTCATGAAAATGCAAAGTAGCTGAGGCCATCTGTATGTGATGCCCCTGAAGGGCTATAGTGCATGGATTGTGCCAGCTGCTGGTTTTTCTGGTAGTCAAAATAAATAATCAGCTAAAAGGTAAACAGAGGCTGGAGATGTAGGTCAGTGATTGGGTACTTCCCAGGCGTGCATGAAGTCCTGGGTTCAAACCCCAGCATGAGGTGGCTCATAAGTAAAAGTCGAATCAGCTCGTGTGTGTGTGTGTGTGTGTGTGTGTGTGTGTGTGTGTGTGTGTGTGTGTGTGTGTGCAAAGCCCTATTCTGATACTACACTGAGCCAGATGAGAAGCCTGTAGATCCAAGATGAAAGAGTGGACTAGGAGCAAAGGCAGGGTTGCTGGAGTCTCAGCTACCTCCTTGACCCTTTGGGGGCTGGGATGGGGTCAGGGTTCTTGAGACAGATGGAGCCTTTGCTGATCCATATGCGGAGGGTTCACTCCTCATTCAGGTAGCTGTTTCAGAAGATCCATCGGAGGCTGTGGAAGGAGGTCACTGGAGATCAAACCCACTAGAACACAGGCACCAGTGGGGACATGATGCTATCCGTTCTAATCCCCATCTCCATTCCAGCACCATCTCCTATCCTCTCCTCCCCATCCTCCATCCCCATCCCAATACTTCCCATTTGCATCCTTATTCCCACCCTCATGTCCACCCGCCCCACTCCCATCCCCATTCCCACCTCCACCCTTATGCCCATCATCTCTGTCCCATCCATTCTTAACACTTGTTCAAGGATGCTCTTACTAAACAGCAGCTGTTTTCCAGGCATATGATTAAACACAATCATATTCTTTGAGTAACTTTTGAAGGCTGTATAGTTTCTTCTTTCAGCTTTACTGAGGCGTAATTACCCTAATGTGTGTGTATTCAAGGTGCAAAACGTGATGTTTTGGTACATCTACACAAAGAACTGCCATCTCACTCATCAGCACATCTGTCACCTGTCATACTTGCTAGTTGCTTTTGTGTGTGTGTGTGACATGCAACATTCATTTTCTTAGCAAATCTCAAACATACAGCACATTGTCACCAACTATGCACGATAGGTATCCTGAACTTGCTCATCTTATAACTCAGAGCCTGGACCTTTGAACAGTGTCTCCTCATTACCCCAGCTCCAGAATACCATTTAGATGGAACAGGTTAAGCAAAAGAAAATACAATGTGAAGTAAGATGTTGTGATAGGAGCCTGTGATTGCGGTACTTAGGAGGCAGAGGCAAGAAGATTGGGCAATACTGACCAACATGAACTACCCAGGGAAACCCTGCCCTGTACCCACAAATGCCAGTGTTCCTATGCTCCTTTTCCAGAAGTAATGCAGCTGAGATTTGAGCAGGTAAGTCTAGTTTAAACCCTTGCTTTTTAAATCCGGGGGTTTGCTGTTGTTTTTGTTTTTTAAATTCACAACCTCTAACACTAAAAGTAAGATTTGAGCAGGCACTACTGGTGTGTCCCTTAATAGAACCAAGGCCACTGTAACCATTCCAAATATGTCAAAGCACAGATGTTTTAAAGAACAAGAGAGCTACATAATGAACAGGCAATATTTACTTTATAATTTTTATATAAACTTTACTATAAATATCTTGCAATTAAGTAAAATTTTCACACACATGAAGCTCCATTTTGCTCAGATTCAAATGAAAACCAATCAAAAGGTAAGACATTTGAGTATTTTGTTTGCTTTTGGATGTACATAATTTATTTATTATTTATTTAGTGTGTGTGTGTGTGTGTGTGTGCGCGCACATGGGCACAGTCATGAGGCCTTACATTGGTAGCCCAAAGTTACATCTTTACTTATTTAGTTATCTGTTTATCTAGCTATGTATAGCTACAGGCATGGATATTGATCTACCTATTCTGTCATCTATATATCAATCTATCATAATATCAATATATGATATGGCACATGTGTGGAGATCAGAGGATGATTCTCAAAATTTAATTATTCTCTGCTGCCTTGGGATCTGGTGAATGGCTCTATATCCATGCGTATATGAGTATCACAAATTGAAAATCCTTGGATTATACAAAAAAGGACATGAAATTGGGAGGAGGAAATGGTGAGGGGAATCTAGGGGGAGCCGGTTGGGGGTAAATATGATCAAAACACTTGCATAAAAATTTCAAGGAATAAATCAAAAGCATATTTGAAATACTGGAAAAATATTCAGATTAAATCTTTATGATAGAGAAGGGAGAGAGAGAGAGAGATGAGAAAGATGTGGGGCAGAGAGAGAAGGATAAAAGGAGGGAGGGAGGGAGGCAGCTCTTACGAAAGGAACCCAGGGCAGAAAGAAAGAAGCGAGACATTTGAAAGTCCAAATCACTGAGTATCTTTAAAGATACATACATTATTGTAATTAAAAGAAAAGCAGTGTATTAAAAGCAAGACGAAAGAATAAGAGCTGCCCTATTTGAAACACTTTAGATGTATTAGCTCATTTTCACTTCTAATAACCTTGAGAAGGCAGCACCCTCATTGTCTCTGGCCTTTATACTAAGGTGGCAGTGGGAAGCCAGGACATAAGGCCTAATAACCCCCTGCCTCCAGAGACTTCATCTCAACCTCTCTGCTCTGCTAAAGAGGAAGGCCTTGAATGCCAGCCCAAAAACATTTGATGGTGAGATCCAATCCCTCCCACTTGTGAGGGTGGGCCCAGGACTTTCTCAGAGAACAGCTCTGAGCCTGTGAGACCCACTGAAAGAGGAGGCAGCTGGGCCCCAATGTTCTTTGCCTTATAGCTCTATGTATAATTTTAGCTTAATGAATTATCCAACATAGGCATTAAAAAGTCTCAGTAATGCACCCCTGGAATGTCTGAAGAAAGGCAGCTTGCTGATAGGCAGCTCTGAGAGAGTTCTCCAGTCAGCTGCTGTGATGTGCCAGTGGCAGTAATCGGAACAGGAAGGAGAAAGAAATGACTGGTCTCAAAGAGGGTTCTGGACCCAAAGGGTGTTTGTGTTTAATGGTTATAAATGTACTGCATTCCTGTACTACCCATAAAGAAGATAAAGTTTCAAGTCCATCTTTCGTGTCTCTGAATTCACAGTCAAGGAAAACACAATAAGATAGAGGCAAAAATAACCTCATTGTTTATGTAATGTTTAATCCAGATTACAAAAGGATCCACCCGGAACCATGTGGACCTTGTGCTTCTCTCTAAACTCTGATGTGAAAGTTCAATAAGAATTATTTCTTCAGAGGGCGAGGCTCTTGTAGAATCTGAGGTTATAGCATCAATACTTCACATTTTCCCTCATCTGAGAAATTTAAATGTCTGTGTGTATTCGTGTGTTACAGGACCTCATGTATCTATTTCCTGGCTGGCTTTGAACTTACTATGTAGTGGAAGGTGACCTTGAACCATAAATCTGGCCCCCCCTCCCACTTCCACTACTGGCATTCCAGGTATGCTGAGGATGGAACCTGGGCTTCATGTATCTATTGGCCCAGTTCAGAAGTAGCAGTTTTTAAAGGAGCTCACTGGCTGCTGCTGCTGCTAACAAGCAATGTAGAAAATCAGTGGCCTTCATGTAAATGAAGATTCGCTAAGGAAGGGCCATTTGGAACAACTCTGTTAGTAAAACTGAAACCTAAAACAAAGGTTTAAAGAGGTGGCTCAGTGGTTAAAAGCACAATGGCTGTTCTTGCAGAGGACCAAGGATCGATTCCCAGCACACACATGGTGCACAAACACACATGTGGGGGGAAAAAGTCACACACATAAAAATGTAAAGAACAACCAACAACAGACATGGCTTTTTGAATCTTCCACTCTGGCCTTGTGATGTGTGCCTCAAAGAGAAACAGGTTATAGATGTTCTGTGAAATTGCTTATTCTTCTTCACAATTAAGTTTACATGAAGGATAATATTGATAAACACAATTCCATTCCAACCGAAAGGCTTATTTCCTCCTGCCATGGGAAGTTCGAACCCCAAGCCACTCACTCATCCAGACACAGACTGAAGGCACAGATGGCAGTTCTTTTGCCTTGATCTGATCTTTATCATATTTTTCATCATCAAGTAAATAGTTTTGAAAATTGTGAAATGTGTTTTCTGAGAACTAAGAAATGGGATAGCAGGTTTTCTTTGTTGTTGTTTTGTTTTTTTGTTTTTCAAGACAGAGATTTTCTGTTTTATAACTCTGGCTATCCTGGAACACATTGTGTTGACCAGGCTGGCTTTGAACTTACAGAGATCCACCTGCCTCTGCCTTCGGGGTGCTGGGATTAAAGATGTGTGCCACCACTACCCAGCTGAGAACAGGGAGCAGGCATTTTTAGGTTTGTGGAGAATACACAGTTGCATGGTTTCTTTAATGTTGTTTATGTATGTCCTCACTAAGGAACAACAAACGAGTATTCAGCAAGAACAGGCATGCTGTGTGGTCACTTGAAAGGTTGTGAGACTCCCTAACACCCACACATATGTGTTGTGAGGGTTGATATGGATGTTTAGTTTGCCTGGATCTAGTGAGGCCTTTTCTAAATAATTTAAGAAGGAATGACCACACCAATGGTAGCTGGCACCACCTTTTGTGCTAAAAAATGCCTAGTCTGCATAAATGGGAGAAAGGAAGCTGAGTGTCTGGATTCACCTCTCTTCCCCGTGGTAGCCGTGTGCCATGTGACCAGCTACAACATGCTCCTGCCGACAAGTCTTCCTCACCACAATGGGCTGTGTCCTGCTCACAGTGACCTGGATCTTCCCATGTCAGTTTCCCCAGGAAGGGGGTTCTGAGCTATATAGGTGTAGCATGAGGGCCCTGAGCACAGGTGCATAAGCATTTATTTCTCTTTGTTTTGGATTGGGGTGTGCCATGACTAGATGCTCTAACTCCCTGCCACCTGGATGACCCTGCTCTGATGGACTGCGACCTGAGATTGGAGCTAAAATAAAGCTTTTCTCCCCTAAGTTGACTTTTCTCACAGCAAATGAAACTAAACTAGGCCAGTCACTGTGTTTTCGGGACTGCCTCTGGCCAGGGTGCTCAAGACCTGGGCTTTTGGCTTCCCAAGTCAAAGTTCTTCAAAATGTTGGGAATCCATACACAGTCCCTATTATTCAATTCTGCCATGCCAGCCAGCCAAAGCATCTGCTATTACCTACCACAGCAAGATATTCACAAAAGGAGAAAAGTTCACACCAAAAACTCTGGATGGAATAAAATCAAAATGAAAGACATTCTGGTAGTAAGAACCATTAGCAAAGCTTGAGCTTTTTGAAGGGACATGTTTGTAAAAATTTTAAGTGCATAATAACATATATTTTTAATGTTAAAATATTTCTTTGCATGGCATTATATTTTAAATTAACAATTGCCACTTTAAGTATTTCCAGTGCATGTGTGTGTGTGTGTGGGGGGGGTTATTTTATTGTGATGGTTTGGATGAGAAATGTCCATAGAGGCTCAGGTATTTGAACACTTGACTTTCAGTTTGTATGGCTACTGGGAAAGGTCGTGAAAGTTCTACGATGCAGAAGCTTTCTGGAGGAAGTGTGTCCGTGGGGAAGGGCTTTGAGGGCCTGTAGCCTCCAGCCATATCTAGGGTGCTTGTGCCTTCCCATGTGATGCAATGTAGCCAGTGTCCTGATCCGGCTGCCTGTTGACATGCCTTCTGTTACAGTTACGGTCTCCTTCTCTGGAACCATATGACTACTGTACAACCTAACAGAATGTGTGAAGCCAGAGCTCAAATGCATCATCCCTTCCACACTCTTCCAGCCAGGACTCTCTACCATAGCCTAAAACCACACTTTTGGAGAATATTAGATGAGGAAATGACAACTCTGTTTGCTCAGACCCCCCATTCACCTTAGCATCACTAGATCACCTCAAGTTGATGGCGATCAGACCAGTGTCATCAGCCCCCTCACCTGCCACATGTTAGAACAGGAAACCATGGTACAAGAGATAGCTCCATGGTCATACTTCATCTCTCCACACCAGACAGATGAGCTTATTCAAACCCATCACTCCCCACTGCCTGCAGCAGAAGCCCTTAAGTACAGCTATGTAACATCTGTCCACCACGGTAAAATCTCTGCAAAATAAATAAGGCTTTTTGTCATCCCTTCTGAGAGAAGTGAGCCCTCTGCTGTCCTTTGTCTAGGTCAAGAAACCAAGAAAGGCTGCCAACTGTGAGGACAGAGTGTCCTTCGGCTTGTCCTGCCCGCAGGACTTGTTTTGCATGGTCTGAATAATCCACCCTGTGCTTGCTTTATATCATTCTTGTGGGCTTTGAAATTCATACTGCTTTTTAAAAATCATGCATTTTTTAAGATGTATTAGTCGGGGTTCTGTGAAGAAAACGTTCTGTAAAAATGAAAACATATGTCAAAAGAGGATTATTAGACTAGGTGATTGAAAGTGTTCTGGGTCAGCAATGGCTGTCTTAGACTGGAAAGGCGGAGAATCTGGAATCTGGAAGCTGGAGGTTCCAACTGTCCCAATCTGGCACTGAAGGCCTGGAGGATTCCTGGAGAGCTGCTGGTCTTTAGTTCATGTTGGAAGCTGGAGGAGACTGGTCAAGTTGACAGCCAAGATTAGTCATCACAGAGGCCATTAAAGATTTCCAGGGGGGGAGGGCTGGGGAGATGATTTTGAGGGCAAAGGGCTTGTCGTGCAAATCTGAGGAACTGAATTTGGATCCCCAGAACCTATGGAAAAGCACAGGCATTTGGAATCCCAGAGGATCTCTGTGAAGAAATGGGAGGCAGAGACAGATCGTTAGAAGCTGGAGGGCTAGCTAGCCTGGCCCATGCAATGTCAACAACGCCTGTCTCATTCAAGTTGGAAAGATAAGCATGGATGTCTGAAGGTTGTTTTCTGCCTGACACATGGCATGTTCTTGCTCTCTCTCCCCCTTTTTCTTTCCTGTAGTGGATGCTGAGCAGGCTAGATCCTCCCACCAAGAGCACAAGAGAGAACAGTGTGTACTCTGTGTACATGCACCCTGATCTTAAACTGCCCTTCAACCACACTCTAATTTTATTGCCTCGAGGTCACAGGTGAATCCCAGACTTACACTGACCAAGAGGCCATGCCTCTAGGTCAAGGTGGTGATACCTGCTCTCCACTACACTCTCTCCCCCAAATAGAAAGAGACATGACTCCATCCAGAACTGATTCTATTTTATAGGTGGAGAAACTGAGGCTGATAGGCTAGGAATTTTGGGGAAGACCAGAAGGGACCAGACAAAATTGAACCTTCATTTTTAGAGATCATTCTCTACACTCTTTATCCTGGTTCTGCCCTCCATTTGTTTCTTTATAGCCACATAAAACAGTCTTTTCCAACTTCCTGGACAAAGTAAACAAAAAGAACAGTTCATAAACATCATGAATGACACAGGGGCAAGACCTCAGGGCTAGCTCCATGATACAAAGGTGCTCCTGAGGTGGACTCAAGAGGCTTGCCCTGACAGGTACCCCGGACAGCTGCAGCCTCAGCAGAACTGAGATCTGGTCTGGGAAGTCCGGTTGTCTGCATAATCAGCATCTGTGGATTGCCTCAACTTCTGGGACAGCGTTAGGAAACAATTGTTTCCTCCGGGTGACAACTCTGTTGGATACATGATCCCTTCAGGAGAGGACCTAAGAATCCAGTGGGAAGGCTTCCTTAAAAATTAGCAGCCAGTGAAGTTGATCTCCACCCATCCAGTAAGGCAGTGGCTCTGTTGACTTCAATTGAACAGAAAGCACATAGACTGATAGTTTCCAGCTACCAAGGAAGGTTCTGGAAATTCTGGTGGCCACTGGCAACTACTCCATCCTGTCTCCTTTTTTCTTTTCCAAGGCACTGTCTTGTCAGTTGCAAATGCCTGCTTATCTCAGCCAACATGGCCAGCTTTTCCAGAAGATCTGCCATGATGGACACATAGACATTTTCAGAGGTTGCTGATGGTGAGGGAAACCCAAGAGCAGCTTGCTCTTCCTTCCTATCTTAGTCTGAACACATTCAATCCTTGTTCCATCCTGCTTGATAACTTCCTATTTTAGGCTACCAACATCAGACAAAATTTGTCTAAAGATCCAATGCAATCACCCCGGCTGGACAGTTGTACATCCCCCTCTTCAAAGTCCTGATTTCAGGTTTTATAAAATTTGTATCTGCTCCTACAGCCTCAGAAGAGTCTTCAAATCAGTGGGTGAGCTGACCCACATGGAGGACTATACTATCAGGCAGACTTCAGGTTGGGTTTAAGCAAAGCAAGCAGTCAAAGTGTTTCATGGATGCTGTATCAAAGCCTGCGTTTTCTATGGTCCAAATATCTGAAAATAACCAACTTAATAGAAAAGGGTTTATTTTGTCTCATAGTTCTGGGAGGTCCAGCCTATCATAACAGATCAGATATGACAACATGAGCCTGAGCTGTGGGTCAAATTGCATCCTCAGTCAGAAAGGAAAGAGATGAATTGATGATATTCAGCTTGCTTTGTCCTTTTCATTCAGACTAGGACCCCAGCCTACAGGATAGTGCCATCTATGCTCAGAATCTTCCCTCTCCAATTAAACCTTTTGGGAAACATCCTCATAGATATACTCAGAGGTGTGTTTCCATGGTGATTCTAAACCCAACCAAGAGGATAAGGAAGGTGAACCCTCATGATGCTAAGGGTACTTGTGGCATTTCTCAGCAGAATACAATAGCACTTGGAATACATGTTTAGTGTAGCACTCTGTAGACATTAGGACCTCAGGCGTCTCATTACTGCAGCTTGGAAAAGAAAACCCAACAGCAGGGATCCACATCCCTTACCCACCAGCTGGGGCCAGAGCATGTGCTTGGGCTCAGAAAGTTGGACCATCCAGCAAGCTATAATAGCCCAAACCAACTTTCCCTTTGGCTCCCCTCTTCCAAGAGCAAAGCTGTACTTGGCAATCTCACAGTTACATGGTGGTGGGTGATGGCTCAGCCCTCCGCCTGAGATATATACTAGAAGCAGGTACTGCAGGAAGCAAAATGAGTCCTTGGCATCTAAGCAAGCACCCTAGTTGCAAAAGACAAATTCAGAGAGAAAAGGTGCTAGAATGTCATGCAGAAACCCACATTTCTGGCCCCCTGGAGGCAGGTGGACAGGACACTGTTAGACAGACCTGAGGAACATGGCATAATTCCTCTCACCAAGGAGTATGTAGTGCTTGGGCTCTTTACCTTTATCAAGGAAGGTTTCATGACGTTGGCATCTGTGTTGGTTGTAGGCCTATGTCAGATCCATTGCCCAAATGTCAGCTTTCATATCTGGGTTATAACTTCTTTTTAAATGTATCATTATCCATGCTATGAAATGAACTAAACATTATATAGGACGTTTTCAAATATGTTTAAATAAGTGAACATAAAAGTAGATATACAATAGGCCATTATTATGAAGCACCAAATATTTAGTGAGTTTTTTTATGTGAGAGTCTCACTATACAACTGAGGCTGGCTTCAAACTTGCCATCTCCCTGCCTCTGCCCCCCAAGTGTTAATATTACAGATAGCAAATGTGATTTTAGCTTCTCGGAAACAAATATGCCACAGTGGTTACAAGCTAAGACTCTTTTATAAGACGGTCATGTGATGGTTAATATTTATTATCAGAGTGATAGAATCTAGACTCACCGAGCGTTCTTGAGCATGTCTCTGAGGGAGTTTCTAGATTGGGAAAGGGAAGAGGGAAGACTAGGAGATGTCCCACTAGGAGAGAGAGGACTCATCTTGAGTACAGGTGGCGCCATGCCATGGCCTAGGTCGTGGACTGAATACAATGAAGAGCATATGTCTCTCTGTCTCCTGACTGGATTTGACATGGCCAGCTGCCTCAAGCTCCTTCTACCTTCCCCACCCACGATAGACAGTTACCCTTCAACTATGGGCTAAACCCCCTTCTTTTCTTAAATCATTTCTTATCAAGTATGAGACCAAATAGTGGCTAAAACACCAGAGAATACACCAAAGGAAACAGTGCTAACTTCTGTTATGACAAGGACATCTGCCTTCAGCCACTGCCAGATTTCTGTGACATCAAAACACCTTCCTTAACTTCCTGTCTGTGCACACCCGTTAGCTTCCTTTTTATGCACTTGTGTTTCAAAATACCCCTACAATCAAGGCACAGGACAGTTGTTAGATGTAAAATTCTGTCCAGTCCTAATTTCATTTCATGGTGCTGATTCTGGGAACAAGGTTTGGAATCTGCATTTTTCTTTATTTATTTTGCTCTCTACATACTCCGAGCCTGTACTGGCTGCTTGGCTCACCTTGTAGGCAACTGGACCTTTTGATTGTTCTAGCCTTGTATGAAATTTTTTGATCTCTGATCCTTTCTGGGCTTTGCAGCTTGCTATGTAAGGTAAGACATAAACCGATACTTCCTTGTGGGTTATATCTCCTTCTGGCATGGTAATCTTGCAATAACAAAGGCATGCATATCTTATATGGGATAAACATCTGAACCCATGTTGTAGGTTTATCTGGGACAGGAGGAACAGAAGCATGACTTCTGAGGAAACTCAGATGGCTGTTTGATGACTAATGATGCTGATGATGAGGACTGGGGACACAGCTCAGTTGGTACCAGGGTATGCCTATACCTCCATTTCACAAAGCTCTCAGTTCCAACCCTGAACCACTAAACCTGAGAGTTGTGTCACGTGTATGTAATCCTAGCACTCTGGAGGTAGAGACAAGAAGATGGAAAGTTCAAAGTCATTGTCAGTTACAGAGCAAGTTTAAAGCTGGCCTGGGATACATAAGACCCTTTCTTAAAAGCAGATAAAAGCCATTGATAGCATGTGAGGAAATGGAAATGCTTGGGTGTCTTCAGGGAGACTATTGGCAGGCTCCTTGCTGCGGTCCACACATGGTTCAGCAAAGCTCAGAACAGCATGGATGCTTGGCCACTTCACATTAACGAGCTTCTAGGGACTCTGGTCCTGAATCTCCCGGGAGACCTGCCACCTCTCATTGGCGTCATTCAGTACTCCATGGTGACTTTCGTAAGCCAGAGGTTTCTCCATGTGACCTCAAGACTCAGGCTCTAATTTATAAGCCATGACTTTTAGAGACTATAGATTGTATTTCCCAGATAGATTGGTCTAGACTCTGCTGGGGTCATGGGAGTCACACACATCTAATGACTAAAATGTAGCTACAGATGTGGCCTCTGAGTTTACCATCAGTAAAATATCCTTGCCTTGAGGGGCACTGATTGTAGAGATATGAAAGGTGTCAGGATGAGGACACAGACATGCAGCTGTCCCAGGCTCCTCCTAAGGAGGAACACAGAGGTGGGAACAAGTTAGGTGCTGTGGGCTCTGGTAACTTTGGTTTGGGGATCTCACAGGTGATGCCAGATCTGCTACTTAGGAGCATGGTTCACTGGCCCTGTTGTCTGAACCTTACTTCTATCTATAAAAAAAGGCGGTAACAGCCAACCACCATGCTGGATTGATAACAAAATTATATATGCATGTATTCAACACAAAGCCTCCCCTCAGCCACTCACCCAACCAAGCAATATGTTTGAACAGAGAATCAGGAAAAAATGCCTCTCTTGTCCATGCTCACCTCTTTTCCGAGCCTGCTATAATGATAATGATGACGAGCACCCTTTATGGCTCTCACACGAGCCAGGCTCTGCCCTAACTGCTGTACATGGCTTGGCTCATTTGCTCCTCCATATGATCATATGAGGTAGTTTCCAGCATCGCCTGTCTCTTCAGGGGAAATAGAATATTAGGAAACAGAAGCGCAGGAGGGTCTCAGAGTTGTGTGCTGGGGAGCTGGGACTCAGTCCTGACTACACTCCTGTGGCTCACCTTCACTTCTAGCCCCACGGTGAAACACTCACAAGCTCTCATTTGCTGATCTATATTTTCTATGACATGCCTGATTGTCACACCACTTAATAATCAGATATTTCTTTAACCTAAATTTTTCATTTACCCATTTAGATCTGAGAAGACTGAGGTAGGATTTGTGACCTGGCACCCTGACACAGAGCTCACACGCTTAACCTCCCCAACAGGAGCCACGTTCTGAAGCTCCACACTGCAGATGGTTTTCTCAGATGCTTCCACGAGGAGTCAGAGCTGGGAGTGCAGTGACAAGGGTGAGGGTGAACGCTTCTCCCTCTTACTGAACCTCCTGATGACATTATCAGGATCTGGTCTGCCACCAGGTTTGTTCTAGTTCTCTTCTGTGAAGCTGCCCAGTTGCAGTCTGAGAACTTGGAGGGAGGGGAGAAATATTGCCTTTCTGTAGACATCCCTTTCTTCCTCCACCTGGCTGATGTCATTGAACTTGAGAAGAGTGTGTGAGGACACCAGTGTCACTTCAGTCTCAAAGTGAAGTCATTTTTAGACTTCATTGTATTGGGGGATGGGCATCAAGTAAGTGGCCTCCCCTTGCACCAGTGTCTAGATGCAATGAAGAGGCTACACACACGTAACATAAATCCAGAGTGGGGCTGTGGGGATAGTTAAGTCAGGAAAACGCTTACTTTGTAAGCACAAGGACCTGAGTTCAATTCCCAGTACATACATAAAAAACTGGATGTGGTGATGTACACTTAAAATTCCAGCACTGGGGAGGCAGAGATAAGTCAATCCCTGGGACTCACTGGCCAGCTAGTCTAGCCTAGGCAACAAGCTGTGGGCTACTAAAAGCTTGTCTCAAAATCAAGGTGGATGAAACCGGAGGAATGACATTTAGTCTGTATTTACACATGTACATACATGTAGGAACACATACACACACTCACACATGGGGGCGGAGGGAGAGAGGAGAGTAGCTACAGGAAAGCGGAAGTGAGCTGATCTGTATGTTTAGGAGGCTAACACTGTCCAAGTCTGTATCTATCTGAGTGAGGGGCCACAGCCACCAGCCACGGACCCGGTGGCTTCAGCAGCATGGGTTTACTTTCTCAGCCTTCCAGAGGTGGAATCAGAGGCCCTGGCAGCCTTCCACACGATCTAAGCGGTCTTTTCTCGCTGTCATCTCTCGGCTTGCGTGTCCAGATCTTCTTTTCTTAGTAGGACACCAGCTAGACTGCAGTGGGGCCTGCCTCAATCAGCTCATCTGGACTTAATTACTATCTAAAAATCCTTGTGAACAAGTGCAGTCACATTTCATGACAGCATGTGTCAGGACTCTTAAGATGTGAATTTGGAAACGGCACAATAGAACACTTCACAGCCTTTATCTCCTCTAGTTTTTGTCCTCACATACCCAAGGCCCTCAATCTGTCAAGTCTACATCCAGGCGTAACACAGACCACACTCCTTAAGTGGGAGAAGTCCTCCTCCATAGAGCCTGGAATGGGGACTCTTGGTTGTCAGCTTGAAAGGATTCAGAATGGCCAAGGTGACATAGCTCCAGGCATGCCTGCGAGGGATTTTCTTGATAGTTAACCCAGGTGGGAAGACCCTCTCTGAGTGAGGAAAACATCATCCCATGGAGAAAGAAAAGTGAGCAGCAGCAATCATCTCTCTCTGCTTCCTGACTGTGGATGTCATGTGACCAGCCGCCTCAGGCTCCTACCACCACGCCTTCCCCATTTTGACAGACTCTGTCACTTCTAATTTTAAGCCAAATAAAGCCTTAAGTTGCTTTTAGTCAGGTGTTTTGTCACAGGTGTGGTTCCATGATGGCCTAGGTGTCACTGCATAGTTGGGTTTAACTGTGGCTAAAGACACCTGTATACCTATATTATTATTATTATTTTCCAGCAGACTCTTCTTATACTGACAGGTAACAAACTATCCTGTGAGAGATAAGTTCTCAAGGATCCCTACAGATAGTTCATCTAGCAAGCTATAAAGAATTCACTGGGCAGAGTCCTATATGCCATCCTGGGCCACCTCAGAGCAGAGGGAACGACTCTCCCACTCGTAGTCTGAATGACCGTAGAGAGGGCATGTGTGATCAGGTACCAGAAGCAGACATCTGTTCCAGAGACACAGAGGAAAGGAGCCTGCCTCCAATAGGAAGTGTCCCACTTCCCTACCCTGAACTGCCAATGCCTGAGCAGCACCTTAAGTGAGGAACACAAACTTGGGTGGTCCAATGAGATCACTTTTCCAGGCGTGTGTTAGAGAGCGAGTAAGGAGAACCAGTGTCCTCTGTGTGCAGTCTATATCCACCACTTAATTACTGGTGGCCTTTATGTATCTGGTTCTCTTTGAAGAGGAGGGGAAGTCCTCAGAGAGACTTCAAGCACATAATCTTCCTCTTGCTGTCAGACTGGTCCAGGACCCCTGGGAAGAGGCAGGAGGAGGCCGCGGACATGCAGGAAGGGCCCTGGGAGAAGACAGGAAAGCTAAAGGGCAAAACAGAAAAGTGACACCAGGACTCAGAGGCACCATGGCTGCCAGACCTCGGAGCACTTCCTCCAAATGGTGCCATGACAACACACATGGCCACTATGCGGGATCCTTCACCCTTGTGCATCACAGAGACACACAGAGGCAGCTATTCTGCAAACAATTCATGGAGCAGTAAACAGTCCATGACCCGGGAGAGCCACACAAGGTGGACATCTAAAGACCAAAGGCCGGGAATGCAGGAGGAGAGAAATAACACTTGGGATATTGTGTTTAGCTAAAATGTGCACCTATGTTATGGGTTGAGCTGTGTCTCTCTCATCTAAACATGGTGGCATCCTAACCTTTGGTACCCAGTGCTGTGATCTCCAGAAATAAGTTTGATGCAGCTGTAACTAAGACGAGGTTAGAGGAGAGTGGGTCCTGGTCCAACATACCTGGTGATTTCATAGAGACTCAGGGAATGAGGTGCACCACTAGGGCAGAAGCAAATCTGAAAGACTGGAGCTCAAGGACAGTCATGAGCCTGTCCAAAACTGTTATCAAAAATAAGGCGAGAGACTTGACACAGCCCCTACCCCATATCAATTCTTTGTCCCATGGCTGTAAAAAGCAACATATACACGGGAAGGCTTATTTTAAAGTTTGAGGCTCCAGAGACACTTCTGCCCATCATAGCAGCAGAAAGTGCTTGGGTGAGGTGGAATGGGCACATCATAGCCAACCAGAGAACGTGGGCCTAAACAAAGGCTGGCATCACTTCAAAAGCCCACAGCCACTGAACCAATTCTTCCAGCCACACCTCTTGTCCTAAATGCTTCAAAATAGCACCGCCAGCTGGAGAGAAAGAGCTCCTAACATGAGCTGGTGGAAGAACATTCTAGAATCAAACCTTAACATTCTTTCACAGCCACAAAGGGACCAAGCACCATGACAGCTAGGACTTAGACTTAACCCCTCTTCAGGTATAAATATATCATCCTAATATACTTGGCTTATAAAACTTTGTTTAAAGGAGCCTTAGTAAGACACTTTATATTCCTAAAATCTCCCATTCAGTGGCAAAGCTATGATTTTCATCTCAAGGTGTCTTCCCCTCTTTTGGGCAAAAATGAAAATAAAATGCATAATGAAAACATGAAGAAACTTGTGGATTTTTTTCTTCCCAAAAGCAATTAAATTTTTTTCAGGCCCCTGAATAAACATATAACGTTCCTCAGCCAGGAGAAGGGAAATTTATAAGACAAGGATTGCTGTTTCTCAGATGAAATTAATCTGGTTATAAGAGATTCTTCACATGAGAAGCCAGATTGTGCAGCACAAAATGTCTTCTCTGAGGTTCTGTCTTGGTCTTAGCCCATAAAATATTATTCTAGCTGATTCACATATGCATGGTCCTTAGAGTCATATGACCAGATCAAGAAACAGACAGCTGAAATACATAGTTCAATGACAAAGCTTATGTCCTTCTCATTACACACACTCATAAGACACTAACTTTATATTCATAATATTCCTTTAATCAGTTTATTGATCTAAATAGTTTTTTTAAATAATAGATAAATAGAGATATTTTATTAAGAAAAGGAAGCATACTTTAATGGGAGTAGGAGATACCTGTTCAAAGACCTTAATCTTTATCTACTGAAATAAGACACAAGTAACAAATGCATGCAGATTCCTTACCACTGACTTGATTCTGGATTTTCTTTTGCAGATCCAAATATGTGTATGTGTGAGTGTTTGTGTCTCTCTGTGTGTATCTGTATGTATGTGTGTTTGTGTGTGAGTGTCTGTGTCTGTGTGTCTCTCTGTATGTGTCTGTATGTATGTGTGTTTGTGTGTGAGTGTCTCTGTGTCTGTGTGTCTCTGTGTACTGTGTATATGTGTGTTTCTGTGTGTGTATGGGTTTGTATGTGAGTGTTTGTGTCTCTGTGTATGTGTCTGTATGTGTGTGTGTGAGTGTGTGTCTCTCTATGTGTGTGTGTATGTGTGTGAGTGTCTCTGTGTATTGTGTATGTGTGTGTGTTTGTGTCTGTGTATGTATTTGTGTGTGAGTGTCTGTGTGTCTGTATGTGTGTGTGTGTTTGTATGTGAATGTCTCTGTGTCTCTGTGTATTTGTGTGTGTTTCTGAAAGCACATGTGTGTCAGAGGTCAACCTTGGGTGACACTCCTCAGATACTGTTCACCTGTCCACCTTCTGCTTTGCTGGTTTTATTTGTGTGTATGTGTTTGTGGCTCTGTGTATGTATGCACCTATGTGTTGGTGCCGAAGGAGGTTAGAAGAACATCAGATCCCCTGGAGATGGAGTTCTAGGCAGTTGTGAGCTGCCTGGTGAGGGTGCTGGGAACTGAACTCTGGTCCTCAGAAATGACAACTTGCACTTTGAGCTTCTGGAGCTCACCAAATAGGCTGGGCCAGTTGGCCAGCGAACCCCAAGGGTCTGCCTTCTCCACCTCCCCAGCACTGGGGTTTTAAATGCACACCTAGGGCCTGACCTGGATTTTGCACTTGGGTTCTGAGGATTGTACCCAGACTCTTATGCTTGTGACAAGAATTTTATAAAATGAACCATCATACCATCCTTTTTAGAGTCTTTAAAACAGAACAGACCCCCCCCATGAATGCTCAGGGTAGGACATCAAATTTTCCACTGAGACACCTTTGATGAGACTTGGGCTTCCGTACGTGGTCCTTAATAAAATATTGCTTGTCTGTGTGAGTTCATGTGAGCCTTGTTTAGCTGATTCAGAGGGTCTTGTTCTCCCGGCTCCTCCATCCTCTCTAGCTTCTTACATTCTTTCCACCTTCTCTTCCTAGGGATTCCCTGAGCTCTGAGGGGAAGGATTGGATAGAGACATCCCACTTAGAACTGTGTGTTCCAAAGTCTCTCTCTGAGTAATATCTGGCTGTGAGTCCCATCAACTGCAGGAGGAATCGCCTCTAATGCTGAGTAAGGCACTGACTGGAGTACAGCAGAGAATCATCAGGAGTCATTTTGTTGATACTTTGGGCTGTCTATCATCTGGCTCTTGGTCATCTAAGCAGCATGGGTTCCATCTCACAAGCACAGGACTGATCTGTGTCTGCATCAGGTCCTCTGCATATATAGTACAGCTTCAGTTCAGTACTTTTAAGGGAATCCTGGGTATGTGAATCAGTGTTTCTGATTCTTGTGCCTTCTCTTGAGGCTCTTTTCCTTCTGTTGCTTTATCTTGTCCAACTTCAATGCGATAGGTTTTGTTTTATCTTATATTTTATTTTGTTACTTTTTTGGTTATTTCTTAGAAGCCTGTTCTTTTCTAATGAGAGACAGAGAAAGAAGGGGATCTGGATGGAAGGGGAGGTGGGGAGAACTGGGAGGAGTGGAGGGAAGGAAGACTAGAATCACAATGTATTGTATGATAGAATAATTTGCTTTTAACAAAAGGGAAAATGTAAAAAACAATGTGACTTTTAGATCCACAATAAATACATTTGTAGAATAAACACTTGGCATGTAATGAACTAAGATATTTTTTACTGTTCACCTAAAACATATACACAGCTCTTTGGTAAGAACACCAGTGATCAAGGCATGGCAGTACATATCTTTTATCCCAACATTTGGGAAGTAGAGACAGGAGAATCAGGAGTTCAAGGCCAGCATCAGCTACATGGGGAATGAAGTTGAGGCTAGACTGGGCTATATGAGACCTTGCCTTAAAAAATAAATACATAAAAATGCACAGGTGGAAGACAAGTCATCCTACCAGAAGCTTCATGGGGACTTCAGAGAGAGGAAAACTGACATCCTGATAATTCACATCGAGAAGGGGGGAGTTTGTGATGCTCTCATGGACAATACTGGTGCCTTCTCTCCAAAGAGAGCTTGTCAAGAGGCTGAGGTAGAGCCAGGGATGTCCTTTGTTTCTCTTTCAATTTTTTTTTTTTTTTAACAATTCACCTTGTGATGGTTGATGTTATCAACTTAGCAAAATCTAGACTCACTTAGGAAGTCAGACTGTGGGCATTCTGGTAGAGGTTTTGACCTATTGTGGCTGGCACCATTGCCTGGCTGGGATCCCGGACTATATATAAGTGGAGAAGGGAAGCTGAGCGGCAATGAGCACTCATAGCTCTCTGATTTCTGATTGGAGGTGACAGGTTACCAGTGGCTTCCAGGTCCTGCTGCCTTCGCTTTCCCACCATGGCAGACAATGCACCTGAACTGTGAGCCCGAGTAACCCAGGACAAGAGACTCAGATCGTCATCTAAAACAACCTGGCCCTTCAGGAGGTGAGTTCCCAGGAAGGGAAAGCTGTGTGCGGCTTGCGTGGCTCCTGAGTGCTGCTAGTGGCTTCTCGTCTATAGTAACCAGAGACCACTCTCCTACTTTTTAAAATAACCTTTAGAAATTCTTGGAGGAGACACACTTGAGAATCGTTAGTGGCTAGGCAGTGGCAGGAGGACCCTGTCCCTAGTTTCTCTTGGATCTGCCTAGAGACCCCATACAGATTTACCAAGGGATGTGTCTCATTTTTAAATTAAAGGTTATTTATTAGTGGATATTAATTATATGTAATGATGAGTTCCTCATGACATTTCTAGACATTCAACCCCACTACCCCCCTTCACCCGCTTTCCACTTCCTCTTCCCATCTGCTTCCTCTTCTGCTTTCCGGTCTTCTTTTGTTTCCCAATGAATTTCATTAGGGTTATTTACAAACATCAATAGTTTTCTAATGGCTAGTCACTGGAGAAAATGACTCCATGAGCAACCATTATCTACCCATGCATCCTGAGGGAGGGCTGGACTCCTAAGACCCTACTCCTTAGATACTACTAACTGCCTGTGAGTCCTAAGGCAGGACAGAGCATCCCATGTCCTCCTACTGGAAACCTTTGCCATCTCCTGTCCCTCTTTGCTTTCTCCTTCTTCATGACCTGGTTCTCCAGGGACCTACGACAACCTACATCATAATCACCAAGGGTCTCCTAGGAAAACCATCCCTCTGACCCCTCTAGAAGATACAGGCAGGGGTGGGGACCAGCGATTAGTTGTAGTTACTACTCATGATGGTCACCTGCCCCGCCCATGGACAGGCTGAGCAATGCCAAAGCTCCTGTGTTTACCTGTGGCATGCTCACCTTGCTCCTGGTCTGCTCCTCTCCTAGGAAATAGCCTATACTATTTCCTGGGTATCTCCCCTGTCCCGTCCCCTGAAGCTCTCTTCAGTGCAGAGGGACACCTTGGGAGTTGGGAGTTGAGTGCTTGGACAGCAGCCCCTCACAATCAAGGAGTGACCTACCACTTTAGATACAGAATATGAAGTCTCAGTGCTGTCAGTAACATGTATGAGCAAGAGATGGGGAGCTTCAGCTTCAAGTCCCCCTTCTGCTTTACAAATGGTCTTTCTCGGTGTGCCTGCTCTGTATGTGTGCTTCCTCACTCCTAATAAAAGCTTTGATTCAACTGAAAGAGAGAGAGAGACAGAGACAGAGACAGAGAGATACACAGATGACATACAGACAGGCTCTGGCCAGAAGAAGAGCCATAGAAGACTTTCACCTTGGCACTCAGGCAGGGCTCTGAGGCTGAGCATCTTGTATTATATTCCCATCAGTGTTGAAGAGATTTCAACCAGGCACAAAATCCACTGGGGCTCTTCCAAAATGCTAAGCCATTTTGCTACTACATAAGTCACAGCTGCTTTGCTACAATCTTGTGCAAGGAGCAGGAATTAATTTATCACTGCTGTGCCCAAAAGGCAATGTTCCTCTTATGGTCCTTCTTAGCACAAGGCTCAGATCTAAGAATGGTGCTCTAGAGAGGCTGAGACACATCTTGAAATTATACCATTCATGTTCAGAGGTGGTAGACCCTTGTGCTCACAGACCATCATCATCAATCTCATCTTTAGAAACTGAGATCTGTGTCACCAAAACAATACCAAAGGCAGCTATGCCTTGGGGTAAAAAATACACAGGAAAATGCACAGAGCAAGATGCCAGCACACAGGCTCTGACATTCTGTAGAAGATCTCTCTACATGGGAGCCCCTCACCAAGGTTGCATTGGACTTAATGCTGCAGCCCAGCAAATTAACTTAAGGCACAGGAGAGTCCAGCAAATGTCAAATATGTGCACAGATGTTCACAGAAACTAATGTTCACCACGGTACTACTTAAAGGAGATGACCTATAGATAAATCCACTAAATTTCCCGTTTCTCTCTCCTTGTCAGGCATAAATGACAATCTGAAGTTCAATTCCTCTTCAGTTTACCTTGGGGAACCAGTAAGTTGATTTGTTTTTCTAACAGAGAGTGTGGAATTACTGCCTAGAGTCTTGCTGATTCTACAGCATCTCCATTGAAAGGTATACACCAAGTACAGATGATGGGTCCCCCATGGCCATACAGATGGAGTCCCCCTCAGTTGACTTCCTCATGGCCACATTGATGGAGTCCCCCTCAGTTGGCATTTCCCGCCTATGTATTCTAGCAATTTCCTTAAGTCCCCAAGGCTTCTTGCAGCTGACTTTTGCTTCTATGACAAAATGTCAATAGTCAATGCACCCCGCCATGACGGACTCTTGCTAGCAGTCACTAGAGAACCAGTAGAGGGAAGCTCAGTCAGAGGACTGTTTTCTACAGCTCAGTGATACATCCACATAATGTACAAGATGGAGAGCTGTCACCTGAAAGAACACAGGTCTGTCACTGTGCAGAGACAAGGACAGGGTAGGCAGATGTGAAGGTGTGAGGGCAGAGGTTGTGAAGAAGCGGCTGTATCCCACTTGAATGAGTTCCCTGGGAGTCTCTTAGGATGAGGATTAAAGTCTGGTGGCTCTCAGGGAAACACCAATTCTTCCAGTGATGTCCAGGATGCTGAGTATTGGACAGAGTGACATGAACACAGGTGAACTCTAGAATGGGTATAAAGGGCTCAAGAAAGAAGCACAGTGGCATCCTACAGCAAGTGAGACCAAAGAGGAGCCTGGACGAAATAAAGGAAAAAATTTGAGGAGCCAAGTGCCCCTTTCCTCACTGTACCCACACCTTTGCAAGCATTTGTGGGGTCCCTATGGGCAGTTCTTATTTTCTCTCTGTATCCTCACCCATTGCTAAGGCAGCATCAGACACGATGCAGTCTTCAAAGGAGCATCTTTATCACAGAAACAGCACTGAGGAGCTGATGGTTTTCAGAAAGCCTTTTCTGACTGTGTGTGAGTCCCAGCACTACTGTGGAGGAACAGGCTCCCTCGCCTCTTTGAACTTGTTCAGATCAGATCTCTACCTGGTTTGTGATTCAGGGACTCGCGTTCTCTCTAGGCAAGGGGTCCTTGCTTGGGAAGAAGGTGTTACATAGAATTCAGGTAAGCCTGCTTCAGACATACTTTATGTATCACCTCCGTCAAGGGACGTTAGGAATGAGGCTCTATTTTTTCCTCACTGCTGTGATGAAATATACAACTGGAAGCTATGTAAAAGAGAATAGATTTGTTTCAGTTTGGAATGTAAGGGTAGAATTTATTGTGGTATGGAAGGAAGTGTTGGTTGTCAGTTTCCTCCTAATTGGAACACTTCCTCCTGCAGGGAGGAGAAAGTGCAGGAATCTCGAAGGGCTCAGGAACTTCAGGAAGTTACAGAACCCACAAGTCTTCTCCCTCAGGTTACACAGAGTGATGATATTGGGCAGAGGAATCTCTCTAGCTGTTTGAGCTGTCTAGAACTGTGTAGTGAGCACTCTAGGGGTGCCACTTTCCCAAGGCATCACCCATGATGGGATAGGCCTTTGATCCATGCCCCCGGAAGTGATCCCCACAATCACAATCTTGTTACCTACCACAGTAAACTCACAGGTCCACCAAGCTAGACTCCAGTGGACTTATTTCAATGGCCTGTTGATTGGAGCCCTATCTGAGGTGAGTAGACATTTGTCAACACATCACAGCAGTGGAGCAGCTCATGGCTATGGTGACAGGAATGTGTAGTTGCTGATTCACATCTTGTGGCCCAGAATCCAAAGAAAGCAGGCATAGGATACAAGCTTTAAGTCTCAGCCTTTGGAGAGTCATTTCATCCATCTAGGCCCTGCCTCCCACAGACTCCACAACCTCCCCAAACAGAGTTGCCAGCTGGAGATCAAGTGTTTAAACCTGAGACACTGACCTTGGCATCAACCCAGCTTCCCTGAGGGAAGAACCTTCCTTCAGGAGTGCACAGTGATGGGATTTATAATGAGGGAAGTGAGGAAAATCTAATCCAGCATGGAAGGCTGAGGGCGAACATCTCTCTACAGCAAATAAGGTGGGATGACATGACATGAGCTCCTTTGGCAGCAGGCTCTGGCAGAGCAGAAAGCCATCTGCCAGCAAGCTCAGGAGGACTTCTGCCCAGCAGGACATAGGGCTAGATGACTGGTGAGGTCTTTTCCAAGTGTAAACTCTGAAAGTGACACAGGAGTTAACTGCGGCATGGCACGGGTGGGACAAGGTGATTCTTTGTACTGGAAAACACAAACCACAGAGATAGCCATCAAATTGCCTCACCTGAGGGCCACAGAGAGCCCTGTCTCATTCTGTCATCTCCTGGCAAGGTAGTGGAACAATTTCCTTGCTCCTAGAGGAGGCAGGCACAGTGCAGCTGCTCATTTGTGAAGAAAAGAGGGCTGAGGGGACTGGGGAAAGGTGGCCGCGGGTGCCAAGTGAGGAACTCACACTGACAAAACTGCAGCTGCAATCTGCAAGTGGATGAGCCTGTTCAGCCGCCAGCCCTAGGGGTTGGTCACTCTTTAGATAGAAGAATATGGAAAGGCACAGAGAAGACAGACCGCATTCCATCCCCAGTAAGATGCTACTCTGAGCATGGCGCGGGGCACACGACACAACTTGATGGGCACATTAATCCAGGTCCTTGGCTGATCAGCTAAAATCAGAATATTCAGAATAGACTGGATTAATATTTTTAAAAATTCCCTGATGACTCTCAGGTAATCTCCAGAATTGAGAAAGAACGTGAAACTAGTCTTTCTCTGCCATCAACTAAGCAATCGCGTGTGTGCATGTGTGTGTGTGTGTGTGTCTCTGTGTGTGTGTGTTTGGCTGTATGAGGATGCCTGTATATGTATGCATGTAGAGATCAAAGGTCAACCTTAGCTGTCACTCCTCAGACATGGTCCACCTTGTTTTGGTGACAAAGTTTATAACTGTCGTGGGGCTCACTTGATAGGTTAGGCTTGCTGCTCACCAGTCCTCAGGATTCTCTTCTGGTCTCTGCCTCCCTAGTGCTGGGATTTCACAGAGGTGCCAACGGACTGCCTTTTTCATGTGCACTGTAGGACTCAAACTTGGATCTTCATGTTTGCAGAACAAGCACTTAGGGAACGAACCATCATCCCAGCCCTCAGCTAAGCCACCTTGCTCAGGTCCCCTGGCCTCCTTGAAAACTAAATGTGACTCTAAATGTGAGAACCAAACAGTGCCAAGGCTTCCTCCAGCAATAACTGTTCTATTGTTTCATGAGTGTTTCAAAGCTGGTCGTTATTCTACCCATTTAGTTGGCAAAGCTGACTGATGTCCACAGTGCTGAACATGGATACAAACACAAAATCTCATTAGCTTCTTGGTGTGACCTGTTATTTTAAAATATAGCATTTCTTTTCTTCTTGTTGTGGGATGCCAATCCTCTCTATTCCTTTGAGCTTGGAGGAAATGAAAAGGCCTTTGGGGAGAGATTTCCATTTTGCATACTTATTACATTTTTTTTTCTTTTCTGCAGCAGCTGTGGTTAAGGGCAAAAAGTCATTAAGTATTTTGAACTATCTGGCTGTCAAAGTATTCGTTTCTGGAACTCCTGATAAGCTGCCGCCTTTAAAAACAAAAAGGAACCCAAGTCAATGATAAGTGACTTCAATGCTCAACTCCAGCACTGCTCCATATCTGGGAATGAGCTAAGTGATCAGAAAATAATAATATGCCATCAAGCTGGTCACACAGGAAAATGCCACTAAAATGTTTCTTATGTCTCTGGAGTTTCTGAAGACACCAGGCAAATGGAAAGTCAGCCATTCCCCCTGAACAAGAACTTTTTCATTATTTTTCTTCCTTTTACGATCATCTCCACAGTTCAAAAAGCAAATCATCATCATAACAATATAAATAGCAGTTTAAAATGATTTTAATTTCTACCATGGAAAAAGGGTAACTTTGGGGGCAATAGTTCACATGCTTGTTTAGTACACACAGGTCAAGTCCAACTTCTGGAAGGTCAGAAGGACTTGCTGGGATTTTCCTTGTTTCATAATTTGTGTCTTGGAATAGGCCTTGAACTTTTTCCTATGGTCCCTAAGAGAGTGGCTTTCATTTGGGTCATGTGATGTAACCAGTGAGTGCTATATGGCAAAAAATAGTTTAGCCACATTTGATATTATCTTAAGATTTTACTATTTATTATTAGTTTGTGCAAATCAGAGAGAGAAGGAGAAAGAGGAAGTGAGAAACACATTTGCGATTTGTGGCTGTGAGTGTAAGCACATACTTGCTATGGCGTGCCATGGAATACAGACACAACTTATGGGGTCACTTCTCTTCTCCAACTACAGATTCCAGGAATCAGATGCACTGTCTCACTTATCCATCCCACTGGGCCTTAATCCTATATAACTGTAAAAAGTACATTCTGTATTAGTTACTCACTGTAACTGAGTATCGGACAGGAACAACTCAGGAAAGGAGGTATGTACCAGTCTAGGCAGGTACTGTCCATCACGGAGAAGCTAACAGTGATGAGAACACACGCGCTTGGGACTCCTCACATCTTATTAGAACAGGAAGCAGACAGTGCAGGCCAGAAATGGGGCTGAGCTATTATCCTCAAAGGCTTACTCCCAGTGACATGCTCTATAAGCCCAGTTTTCCACCCCAAACGTACGACATCACTAAGCAGGTTTACCAGCTGGGAACTCTGTGTTCAAAACTTGAACCTGTGAAGGACATTATAGAGTTAAACTTTCTCATAACCTTCACAACACATTATCATACTCTACCTGGACACTCCTCTCTTTCTTATCAAGGTTCATAAGGTCTTTGAGTTGGAATGGACATCAACTATCACTTAGATGAACCTAAGTGAGTGGATTCCATAGCCTCCCTTGTAAAGCATGCCTGGAGCTGGTCCCATAGTAATAAGTGCATTTCATTCATTTGTTCAAAGAGCACTTGTTACGTCCCCATTCTGTGTCCACACATCCCTTGTGATGTGCCAAAGAAGACAGAGAAACATGACAGTCCTAAGAAATCTTGTCACTGAGAAGAAAGTGACAGTGGATCCAATCTGTGTCCCTAGCATCCAGACACTGGATGAACTACGTTGAGTTATCAAGTGCTATTTAAAGTAGATTTGGGGGCTGGGGGAGTATATTCATCACAAAGATCATAAAAAACAAACAAAGACACATCACAGAATCTGTACTGTGGGAAAGTCCATGGAAGAGATATCACTCCCATTTCTGACCGACCCTGAGCCACTGGAGAAAACATGCAGAGAGGCGATGCGTCCAGGAGAGTAGGTCACCCCACATCCTCAGTGAATGTCTCATCAGATGGAGACCTCTTCTCTCATAATGTCAACCCCGGGAAAAGCCTCAGAGCTAAGCAAGAGAGCCATCAACTCAGACTTAGGGAGCCAACCAAACCACGAAAATAGCCTCATGGCCTTTATACCTCTAGGTTTTGGCATACTTTACTGCACAGTCACAGACATGTACACCATTCAGATATGCTCATGTAATTTGATAGAGCTGGGATACAGGAACTCTGACAGAAGGAACTGTCCTACAGGACTCAGAGCGCTGCTCACCACAACAAAAATGTCACTTCTGTCTTCTGCCTTGCTTTACCATTCAGCCCCCAGTGAGTAGAAAGTTGGTGTCCAACACCCAGTCAGTAAGGTGTTTGCTGATGCCTGGAAGTGGAGAGGGGGTCCTCTGTACCCCCGTATCTGTCTCTCTTAGGATTTGGTCCCTCAGATCAGGGGAAACAACAGAGGCTGTCTGATGGGAACCACTGACTCAGAGAGGCCAAGGGTACCTCAGAAGCACTAGCTCTTCTAGCCTTCTTTTTGAGGGGGGCACCTAAGGGATGGAGGAAATGTCTGGACCCAAAGGGCCTTACCCAGAGTAGAGACAAGGAAGATGGCACCATAGGAAGCCTTCTCCTCAGAGAACCTGGAGTGGAGGCTGATTGGCCAGTATGCTTTTCCTGCTCCCCCTACCTGTGGCTTAAATGACCAGGAGCTTGCTGAGGTAAAAGCCCCCCTCCCTTCCCTGTCCCAGGCAGTTCTCAAGCTTGTTCTGTACCAGGGTCATCCAGACCTCCTAATCCTCTTACCCACACTGGGACCATAGCCTGTTTCTGAGCCCTGGGCTGAATACTTACCATTGAGGAATTCTATCCATGATGTCACATCCCCAGCCCTGGGACATTTTTTAAACTGGTACCTAATGTGGGAGTGGCAGGCAGGGAGGGCTGGCTCAGGGAAAATAAAAGGAGTGTGGTTTGTGGCTGAAGTACTGGAATCCCAAGAAAGGTGGGAAGGAACTTTAATCTCTCTTCCTATAACTCCAAATATTTCAGCTGGCTCAGTTCAAAACGAACTCGGTTGCAATTTCTCAACCTGGCCCAAAAGAACACTGAAACTACCTGGCCCTGGGGCGGGGAGGGGGGTGTCTAGGGATGATAACAAAGACTCGGCCTGCTCCTACCTTCCAAGCCTGCTACCCCTTTGGGGGTTCATCTTCATCTCCAGGTAGGGGAAGGATGGGGACTTCACAGACAGGATCTCAGCAGGGAGGAAGAGAAGTCACCGGGGACACTATCCAAAGCAGGGCAGAGCTTTGCCTGTGTTTCTAGAAAGGCCCTGTTGACACACAGTTCTCATTGTCTGGAATCAGGCCATATGGCGGCCCCTGCCAGAGAGGATGTTGGGGACTGCTTTCCAGTACAGGAGTTGACAGGGAATCAGGTCAGTGACAAAGGCCCTTCCATTTCTTGAAACTCTTCACAGTATCTCCTGCTGGCTATGTTCCTCTCCTGGCATGACACGAAGCATGGCTGGCCATCTTATTATTGCCTTTATCTCATTCCAGCACGTCCCATTTGGTTGTAATGTCAGCGGTTCTCTTTGTGAAAGAGCTATACATACACAGAGCCATTCCTGAAGAGGGATGGTGGGTCTGTGGCCTTGGAGTCTGGATGGAATCTTCAGCCTGAGTTACATCTTATTGTTAAACTATACTTGATTTATTTTATTTTATTTTTTGGACTGGGGAGATAATTGGTCAGTAAAAAAAAAAAAAAAAAAAAAAAAAAATGCTTGCTTTGCAAGTACATGGACCTGTGTTGGATCTGAAGGACCTATTTAGAAGCCCAAATGTGGTGGCCTAGGCATGTAATCAAGAAAAAAGGCAGAGATACGTGGATCCTGGAGCCCACTGGCCAGCTGGCCTTGCCTACTTGGTAAAGTTTCAGTTCAGTGGAGATCCTGTGTCAAAAAAAAGGGAAGGGTTCCTGAGGACCACACCTGAGGTTGTCCTCAGATCTCCACACATGAATGCAAATACATGCATGTAGGCGCCCCCACACATGAACTTCAGACACACACATTTCTTCTTGGTGTGCCTTCCCAAGAATGCCCTTTCCTCTTGAACTTGGCTCTTTCTGTGATCATCTTCTCTACAGTCTGTATTGTCATTGTTCTTAAAGAACTCACTTCTGGCCATAGCACAAGCGACCTCCCTCCTCCATCTCACCCATGCAGAGTCAGCTGTCTGTTAGACAGGCGCCTACAGCCAGGCTTCTGTGATGCAGCCTTCTCCTCCCAGGGCTCGGGGAGAGATGGGGACTGTGCGGTAAGGAATGGGACACTGTAGGGTGAGTCAAAGACACTATGTGTCTCCAGGTTGTCACTTACTTGCCCGTGGCGATAACAACTCTAGGACTGACTCGGGTTCACTCTCCAAAGATTTGTTTATTTTCTTAGATTTATTTATTTTCTTCCCAGTTCCAAGACCCTGTAAACTCATACCTATCGCTCCTCAGCCCTGCTTATTCCACAGTGAGCTCCCTTTTTAATTTTAAATCTACCTGGATTCAAACAGTACTGCTGTTTCCTTCTTCACGTTTCTCACACCACCCTATTGGCAGCATCTTGGCAGCCTACCACCACAAATCTTATTATTTATTTATTTATTTATTTATTTATTTATTTATAGTTTTTGAGACAGGATTTTTCTATGTAGCTTTGGCTGTCCTGGAACTCACTGTGTAGACCAGGCTGACCTCAAACTCACACAGATCCACCTGTCTCTGTTTCCTGAGCTCTGGAATTAAACACACTGCCCAGCCACCATCGCCTTATTTCAGGACATGATGCCCATTTTTGTCTCCTGTCTGATGGCAACATGATTTTCTAGTTTATCTCCAGGCTCTGATTATTCTCTGTTTTTGTTCTCACTTTCCATAAAACCTTCACAGCACTCACTCCAAGAGTCTCTCTTCATATTATCTCAGCATTCAAGACATTTTAGTGACTACCCATCATTTACAGGCCAAAGGACAAAGCGTTCCATTTGGGTCAAAGCTTTCAGTTTTTTAAGATGGTGACAGAAAGCCAATTGTCTTCCCTTCTCTTGGAATTTGCCCCAGAGCATCCAAAACAATGAAGAGTAAATGCCACATTTGGTCAAACTCAAGGATTAAAAAAATATCCACAATTTTCAAACAAGTGGAGAGCCTGAGGTATTGGTGATAACAAACAGGATCCCTTTGAGGAGGAAAGGAGGACCTGAGGAGAATCACACAGTTAACTGGGCATGGCAGAGCCAAAATGTACATGCCAAGATGCCTTCTTTAAGCCAATGAGGGTGCAGAGGGTGTGGCAGCCAGACTGGCATCGGGCTTTGCTAAGTGCTCTGCCCTTTCTCTACCTCTCTCTGTCTCTCCCCTTCACTTCCTTTCTTCCTAACAGTCTCTCCATGAATCTCATCCTACTCTCAGATACTATATTTAATTTTTAAAAATGTATAGACTATTAAAAAGGTCAAACAAACAATAAGGCCATCGACAAAGTCAGTGGTTGGCTTCTGACTCAGTCAGAGGTCTGCCTATTTGATGTGTACACAGACCTGGTTTTGTGGAGCAACCAAGGGAATCCGACCAGGGGAATCAGATTCAGAGGACAACCCCCAGACAGTAGCTTCAGCAGCTGACACTGGGGGTGAGCACAGAGGCTGCCTGACACCCTGCTGAGCGGCTTCCTTCCCTGCAGGCTTCTTCTCGGTCCCGTGCACTATTTGCATGTCATACCCTTCTTGCTCTAACTAACCAAGAGAACAGAAGCTGCCCAGGAGGCATCCCATGTGCAGCGCCAGGCTGTCCCTGCTACAGTTTGGGCTTAAGGGACTCTGAAAACCCATTTCCAGCATTCAGAATGGCTGTGTTTTGGTCCTAGGGGGATTGGATTTTTGCTTTTCCAAGCATTAAGTCTATCCTGCAATATGCACCCTGAGAAATGAGTGAAAAAAAAAAATCACAGAATCCTTCTCTGGGTAGAATGGGGATGTGGAAAACATTTTTCTGAGTTTGTCTTTCAAACTATTTTCCTTAGGAGCCTGAGACATGGGAATATTGTGAGCCTTGCTACTTAATTCTTCAGTATGTCCTCTGAAAGATGCACATTTCCGGTCTGTCACCTGGCTGAATAATTTTCCCCTTTTTCTCCTGTTGGGTCAGAGTCCAGAGGCACATGGCAGACTACTACACATGCTCTGAGAATAAGGCTACTGACAGTCTGGCATTGGGCTGAGGGCTGCAAAGACCAATTAAAATGCTGTGTATTTTTTTTTTCAAATATAGTTCACTGGCTAGACATCAGTGTGAGTGCCTGGAGGGAGGAGCCCAATTTCAAGGATTTATCCACACATTGGGGCCTGAGGGCAGGGCCCAGGTCTTCAAGTGAACCCAGCAGCAAATAGATTCAAAAGTTGGATTGGTACCAGGGGACTCAGCCAATAGCTGTTGTATTTTACTCCTTTTGCCCAATCCTGGAATGCCAAGGTGTGTCACATCTTACTTACATATGTTTTTCTTTAAAGATCTCTGCCCATCGGGGCAGCGGGGTCCTGCCAAAAGGAGGGTATCAGATTCCTTGGAATCTATATGTAACAATAAAATCCTCTTGCATGTTACAGCCTGTCCAGCCTCCCTGGCGAATGTGGAAATTGTTACACGCTGGTATAACATCAGTACTAACCTAGATTCACCCATTTCCATCTCTTAGGGGTCCCACACCAACACAAGCCAAAGGAAAATTCTCTTCTAAGTCAGTTAAGGCTCCTGAGTTTGAACCTCAGAACCTATATAAAAGAGATAGAGACGCACTTATTGACCAGCAAGTATAGTTGAATCAGTCAGACTGTGGCTTAACAAACAAGATTATTGAGCTTGCTTGCTTTCACAGATCACACACACACACACTTTTACTTCTTCTGTAGGAATTTTCAGCTATTAGAGAGCCACAAAAATCCACCTATCTTAGTTTCTGTGATGAAACACCATGACCAAAAAATAAGTTGGAGAGGAAAGGGTTTATTCTGCCTATGCTTCTACATTGTGGTTCATCACTGAAGAAAGTCAGGACAGGAATTTAAGCAGGACAGGAACCTGGAAGCAGGAGCTGATGCAGAGGCCATGGAGTGGTATTGCTTACTGACTTGCTTCCACTAGCTTGCTCAGCCTACCTTCTGATAGAACCCAGGTCAATGAGCCCAGGATGGCTCCACCCACAATTGCTCTCCTCCAATAACTAATTAGGAATATGTCTTGCAGATGTATCTTATGGAGGCCATTTTCTCATTTAAGTTTCTCTCAGATAATTTTAGTTTGTATGTCAAGTTGACATAAAACCAGCCAGCACACTATCCTTTGCCTACTATATATTTTATATTCTCCAAAACACTAAAACCAAATGCCTTATAGGATATAGAATAGTCAGACATTAATCTTCCAGTCCTATCCCACAGATCTCTATCTATGTTCCAGTACTGCCATCTAAGGGACTTTGCATAACTCTCTGTCCCTACCGCAGAGCTAACAGTGGGTGTGCTTTACCATTAACCAGACAGCTGTTTCTATGAACTTCTGCACCTTGTGTCTGCTTCTGGAATGAAGGGGCCCTTTGAGTAGACCTAGAACTTTGGATTTCTTCTCTGTCACTTACAGTTCAGTCCTTTCTCACTGAGAGAATTCTTTGCAGGAGGGTTGTTTTAAGTTCCAGGCCAGCCTGGGCTACATAGTGAGACTCTAACTCCAAAATAGAAAGCAAAACCAAATAAGTCCAGAGAAGACAGAATTCTTGTTAAAAGATTTTACCTGGGCATCACCAATAGATATAAGGAAACCACTGGGTGGTTTGGGCACACTTTTTTCTTCACTGTGGTGGCAGTTTCACAGGTGCACATACTCAAACTCATCCAGTTGCATATATTAAACTTGTTCCAAGTTTTCTATGATTCAACAAAATCATTTTTTTAAATGCAGTTTCAGTAGGATTGTGAATGTGAGGCCAGCCTGGAATATATATATATATATATAAATAATAATATATATATTTCAAGACCTTCCAATAAGAAGCAAAAAGCAATGAGGCCCCACAGGTTGACTATCAGCAGTTCCAAAGATAATGGTGGATAAAAGTATTCTCTTGATGTAGTATATAAAAGTGATTCCCTGACAGGCATTCTAATGGCATGGAGAGCAGGAATGGAGCGGCCTTATTAAGAATCAATCCTGGGCTAAAATTGTGGATTTTTGATCATCAGTGAACATTCAACTGGTAGACTAACTGATTTTAAAGTATCATCAAAATGTATCTGATTGACCCCACAAACAGATACAGCTGGTGTTCTGGATGCCAGAGGCACTGCATGGTCCTGTCGTTCTGGAGATTTTCCTAACTTATCTTGCTGGAGTAGGATGGGATCACATTAAATCAATGATCATTTAGCCACAGTTGAAAATACAAATCTGTGTGCTTGTTCCTGTAGCAAAGTTAGAGTGAGAAGACATCAGAGGAAAGCCAGTTTCTTGCAAAGTGTCCTAATACACCTTGAAGAATGGCTGTTATCAGTATGTCACTGAGGGGCAGAAATACCATAGTTACAGAAACAAGGAGAGGCAATCTCTCAGAGACTTTGCACCTTAGTTACCTCCATATAAGGTGTGTAGAAAGAGAACAGTTTGCCTCTCTGACTATTTCAGCTGCCTACGCTAAATGGAAGCACAGCATGCCAGCGTTCCTGGTACTGGAGGAAAAAAGTGAGGATGATTTGTGTCCAGTAGATAAGGAGCTGGGGAAGTGAACTATGGAGAGAGGGTTGCTCACTAGTGACACAATTTGTATGCCCTTTGACCCAGTAATTACATTTCTAAGAACCTGTCTCACAGGGAAAAAAAAATCCTTAAGGCAAACACACAAGATAACAGAAATAAATGCACATACTTGCTCACAGCTTCTCAGGTCACAAAAGCCGAGCCATGGAACCAGCTTAGACAAATGGATAAATAAAATGCAATACACACGAGCACATACATTTGCATACACACAGTGGGGCTGTATTCAGCCATAAAGGAGAACAAAGTTCTGTCATTTGCAGGAAAAAGGGTGGAGCTGGAGTTCACTATGTTAGGTGAAATAAGCCAGACCCAATCTCTTCTGTCTCACGTTTCCTCTCATATGGAGATTTAAGTGTGTGAGGAGTCGGTGGCCCAAAGGCAGAAGGGGAGCTATGAAAGCATGGAGGGCACTACTCAGGAAGACGGTCACAGGGGTTAGCAGGGGATGTGGTGGGAACAAATAAATACAGGGTTTGAGGTCCCAAATCTGGACATGTGTTTTTAGGGTACAAGAGGTTAAACAGCAGATGAGATGGGCTAGAAGTTTAAATTGCCAAAAAAAAAAAAATAGATTTCTTTCATCAAAAGAACTGGGAAACTGCAATGTGTCACTGAACAGTGACAGGCTCTTTGAGGGTTAGTGACTCAGTCAGGGTTCAGAGGGAATAGAAGCAGGGCGTTCTGTGGGCTCAGCTGTGCTGATCTTCACTGTCTGCTTGAGGGGATTTAGAAGAGCCTAGAAGGTTCAGCTCTAGGTGAGACTGTGAAGGTGTTTCCAAAGAGACTTAACTAAAGAGGGGCAGGTGTGCCTGCATGTGGGCAGCACTGTCCTCTGGGCTGAGGTTCTGGACTAAATATTAAAGTGAGCTGAGGCCCAGCATTGGTCTGCCTCTGTTTTCTGACTGTGGATGTCATGTGACCAGCTGCCTCATGCTCCTGCCGCCATGCCTTCCCTACCATAGTGGACTGTACACTCACACTGTGAGCCAAAAAGGGTGTCCCATCATATCAGTGAGGACAGGACATCGCTCCTTTGAAGGACAGCATGGCAGCAGCTCTGAGCTGCTGGGATGGTAGGAGGAATGAACTTTCTTCATCCTGGGAACACAGAGTAATGCCATTCTCTCAGCATTTTTTTTTTTACTGAACTTTGATATAATAACCCGAGTTAAATACATATAACTGCCCCCACACACACACACACAAGCCCAGACTCTGCTACACCAGTGTCTGGAAAAATGACAGTTTCATTTAAAAAATATTCCTATTGCCAGGAAGCTTGACTTGTATTGCTTAAATTCGCCAAATATTAAATAGTTGCCATGGCTTTTTGTGTGTCTTTGATCTGCTTGTTGACACTTGTTTATGCAGAATGGTTTGAAAGAGCATCACAGACCTGACATCCAATCTCTTACCTGTTAAGGGTGAAGGCAATATCCCTTAAAATCACACTAAGGGTTATGAAGTTCAAGAAGATGGCCCTATTTAAAAAAAAAAAAAATCCCATAAGCTGCAGCAAGCAAATTTTCTAAATTGCCTCCAGGATTTTTAAAAATAGTTCCCTGAAAGCCAGCCACCGAGACAATGCCACATTGAAAAGAAAGCAGGCCTCTACACAGAGGCCTGGAAAAGAGACCTCACACTTGGAAGACAGCCATCTTATTACTTTTTGGCCTTTTATCTGGCTTTAGATGGCCAAGGGATCACAATGCCTCAGCCACCTCCCTCTGTATATAGAAGCACAAAGTCACGGGGAAATTGAGGGCATGACTAGGTTCTTATTCCAATGACCTCAGACCCCTAGTGACCAGAATAAGCTGGTGTGTCTCCAGAAACAGATTTCCTAGTGTTCAGGTTTCACATGCTCCTCGAAAGTAAAAGAGAGAGGACAACAACCAGGACGGTGGAAGCCTCCTAAGTGACATTCTCAGGAGCCAGTCTCAGTGTGCGCTGGCACTCAGCTAATTCTTTCAGCCCCAGATGCACACACCTGTAGAGAAGGGACTCCAAGGTTAACTCAAGCAAGGAGCTGCCACTTGAAGATGCTTGTGGTTCAAAGATCCAGGAACACATACATTCACTTAGAAACGTCACTCCCTTCAAGGAGAAGTGCTGCTGTTCTTAGGCCAACAATGAGAACCACTTGAACAATCACATCTCAGGACTGGGGTGGGTGGGGGGTGAGGCAGTACGGGTGTGAGGATGGGGGGCATGGTTCTCACCAAAAGGAACTGGAGGAAGTGTGAATACAGGATGCACAGCTAGCTGCCCAGGTGAGAACAGGGGGTGCTGGGACTGCATCTCAATCTGTTTGAACTCTAGTTGGTGTTCTTCCTAACAGACCCCAGTTAGAAAAGAAACAAGTCTCAGGCCAGTGTTTTTAGACTCTGCAAAGGAGATAGAATGCCCACAGCAGAAAACATTAGTGAAGAAAATGGAGCTTAATTTCATTGACCCAGTCAAAGATCTTTGCTGTTGCATGATTTCATGAGAAAGAGAGAAATGCTTGATTTTTTAGGCTTCATCAACAAATTAGAATGCTGGCTATGGCATAAGAAAGAAAATTTACAGAAGAGAGAAAATGAGGTCACCCGTGCTTACACCTCCATTTGTAATGGGGGTGCTGGCGGGGAATCTCAGGAAATCTTAGAGCCATGGGATGGATGGAGAATTGAACCTTGGAGAAAAACAGAAGACCAAGCTGAAGGAAGAAAGTCCAGGGAATGGCCCTAAAGCTGGAAGTCTACTAAGCAGACTCTGGCTTGGTTGTTGCATGGATCCCCTGGACCCCCTCCCCCCATTTGTTCTGTTAGATACCCATCCCCATGCCTTTCTGTTATCTGTCCTTACAATGTCTTTTGGGAACAAGAAGCTGACTATTCAGGGAACTGACTGGTTTTCTCTGTCTCCCTCTGTTCCTCTAACCCAGAGGTAGTTCTCAACCTTCTTAATGCTGTAACTCTTTAAAAGTAGCCCCTCATGCTGCTGCTTCATAACTACAGTTTTGCTACTGTTATGAATGGTAGTGTAAATATCTGTGTCTTCCTATGGTCTTAGGCGATCCCTGTTAAAGGATTGTTCGACAGCTCAGGGGCTGTGACCCACTAGTTGAGAATCATTGCTCTAACCCTTTCTCACCCAGAGTCTAACTAGTTATTATAGGCTACACAAGAAAGTATCAGGTGGTAATATTTATATACTACAGAGGTTAGTCTGTAGCTCATCAGTATTTATTCAAATGATATAATATTAAAAAGGCATGTGAGATGACCAAGGGCAAGGAAAGAATGAAAGGGAGCCTATTCGATTTATAGATTGACATGTGACTGTACCTCACATACATGTTGACCTTAGGAAAGGATGTGATTATATCCTGCAGAAGTAGTGAGATTCTTTAATGATCAAAGAAACAAATGATGATGAATGGTAGGCAGATCTGTGAGTAAATGAGTGTGCATCTATAAGTGGAAGGGTATTTGATTCATGTGTGGTTACCTCATCTGCTTTGAGAGGATTCACAAAAGACTCCCTCCATAGAAGTACCCGGAATTACATGAAGTTGTTTTTCTGAGACTCCTCTTGGTTCAGACTTCTGAACAACAACAACCACACACCACACAACAAAATAGTGATGATGGGACCAGGCAGAAAGTGTGTGTGTGTGTGTGTGTGTGTGTGTGTGTGTGTGTGTGTGTGGTGTATTTTCTGATGCTGAAAGGAATACCCAAGGAAAAAAATGTCTTCAGGGAAGAAAATTTCACCCTGGCTCAAAGTTCTGGAGGCTAGAGGTCCATGCTTGGCTGCCCCATTATGCTTAGACTGTTGGCAAGGCTGAAACATCTTTGCAGAAGGGCCTGGAGGAAAGTTTCTCTGTTTCTGGCAGACAAGAGAAAGAGAAAAGGAAGGGTTCCTGATAAAACATTCCCTTTTGAGGCAGTTCTCAGTTTTCCATCCTCCAATTAGGCTCTACTTCCTGAACCTGGTAACGGTTCCACCAAATTGTGAATCTATCAGTAGATTAGTTCAACCATCGATTGAATCTGGCCTCATGATCCTTTTTAAAGACCCCTTGAGCTGGCCAACAAACAAGTCTGAACACATGAGCCTTTATGGGGACATTTTATACTCAGCACAGCAGAAAATATCCCTTTCTTCTGCTTTGACCCCACATCGAACCTCCTCAAATGGCTTCTGAAATAATCACTAGATAAATGCTGTCTATGACAAAATAAATACATTTAGAGCACCACATTTCCTGGGGGTGTTAAGAATAAATTCTAGGTGCTGGAGAGGTAGCTCAGTGGTTAAGAGTACTTACTGCTCTCGCAAAAAAACTGTATTTGGTTCCCAGCACCCAAATTGCAACTCTCAACCCTCTATAATTCAGTTCCAGAGGATCCAACACCCACTTCTGGCCTCTATGGACACTGTATGCAAATATGGTGCACAGAAATACATCCAGGTCGAACACTCAGCATATAAAATAAAATATTTACATTATTGGGATATTAAACAGATTATATCTCAATGACTTAAATATTTTATATGCACCTAGCTACTGATTTAGAAAATATATCTACTGCATAAAATCAGATAACCTCTGAAACATTTTTATGTTCAATAGATGGTAAATTGCTGACAGAGAGAAACAGTTCAGATAAGCTTTTGAAGTTTGTTATCCTGGTTTACAATATTTGCATAATCTTCACAGCATTTCTTAAGGCACTAATGTGTGGGTGTGTGCACACAGGTGTGTATGTATGTGGGAACACTCACATGTGCATATGTGCATTCACCTATGTGTGCCCTCATTTGCATGTGTATGTGGATATGCGCACATGTACATGTGTGTGCCCATCTGTGTGTAGGTGTGTGTGCATGTATGTATGTATGTATGTATGTATGTATGTATGTATACATAAGGAACCTAGAGGTTGACATTGGATGTTTTCCTCATGCTTGTACAGCAGTTTACCAACTGAGCCATTTTCCCAACCCTCTTAGGTGAATTTTGGAAAGGCAGAAGAAAAAAGTGGAGGATGAGGATGGTGATGAGGAAGAGGATGAAGAAGTCCTTCCTTGGTATTGAATGACAGCATAGTGTACACCCATCATGATAAATGTTTATTAAACTCCCACATGTGCACAACATGAACAGAATGCTGCTCAAACTCAACTCTCTCATACCTACAATCATGACTCTATCCCCTCTTAGAAAGAAGATGGCATTTTATGTATTGAAAATGGGCTAGCTCAGTTTCTAAGATGAGAAACATGAAACCTGAGCTGACATACACCAGGAAGCACTTTCCTCCCTGCCTTGAATAAAACCTTCAGGACATTCCAGATTTTTATAGACTCTATTATTGCCAGTAGATAGTGAGGAAGGTAAAAATAATTTCCTAACAGATTTAGATCTAGTCCAGTATCAGCACACCGACTAGGAGAAGATTTGAATGTCACAGAAAAACATTTGTCAAACCAGAAAACCATCTAAGAAGTTACACTGAATAAATAGTTCAGCATTCATGAGTCCCCAACAGCCTGTAGCCTTCTGGGCTACAAAGAATCTTAATGAAGCACCAAATCCCCTACAAGAGTCATCCATCAAAGCTACCCTAAGCTGCAAATAAGAAAGATTTGTGGCCATGCCCTAGGTAGTTGTTCGGAAGTTTGCTACCATCATCCACCCATATAACTGTGGGGTCCTTTTGTGCTTCTACAGTCACTTCTTCCCTCTACTGATGGACGCACACTGATTAATGCAGTGGACCAAAGAGCATCATGGGAAAATAGACATAAGTCTGGGAAGATAGCTCAGTGAAGTGCTTGTCATGCAAACATGAGGATCTGAGTTCAAGCCCCTGTACCTATGTAAAAAGGCAGGGTACAGTAAAACTGAGGAGGAGACTGGTGGATCTCTGGGCCTCACCGATTAGCCCATCTTGCCTATCTGGTGAGTTCTAGGCCAGTAAGAGACACTGTCCCAGAAAGAAAGGGAATAGCTCCTGAATAATGACATGAGGTTGACCTCTGGCCTCTACATGCAAGTGTCCACAAATGTGCATGCATGCATGAGCATGCGTGCACATGCACACACACACACACACACACACACACACACACACACACACACACAGAGAGAGAGAGAGAGAGAGAGAGAGAGAGAGAGAGACAGACAGACAGACAGACAGAGACAGAGACAGAGACAGAGAGACAGAGAGAAAGAGCTCTATTGATGCCTTGATATGGGACAAACAGATACTTAATGTGCCTGGTGTGCCTGAGTATCACTGGGGTGCCTGAGCATCACTGGGGTGCCTGGGGCTCTGTGCTTAAGTTATTTCAAAAGCCAGTGGTTATGTCTTTCTTCCACTTAAGCATTCTTTGTTATGCATCATAGTGATTATCATTGTCAACTTGACTGGCACTACAATCACCTAAGAGACTTAGGCACACCTCTGAGTGTGTCTATAGGTACATTTGCAGAGAAGATTAAAGGGGGGGTACTGACTGAGAGAATACTATCCTATAAGGGTCTGTGTGGAATATGAGGAGGTTGTGGGAAACTAAGCCCCTCTGCTTCCTGGCCCATGATGTGAGCTGCTTTGCTCTACCATGGTAGTCTGAGCCTTCTGAACCCAGCATTGAAATAAATCCTTCCCCCATCCCATGTCCATGCCACAGCAAGGAAAGCAGTGGAACTGGTACAGTATGTCTTCTCCTATGTGGACCTGGGTTGGGGGAGGTGGAGAGGGATTACTGAGGAACCTTCTACAGAGAGAACCCTGCAACCACACAAAATAAAATCTGGCTTCTGCTCACAGAACATGGGGACATCAGAGGGCTTGGAGGAGCTTCAACATGACTTTCATTTAGGAGAGAAAAATAAACGAGACAGACCTAGAAAGCAGCATGGCTGTCTTGTGGTCCCACACACCTGCTGATATATCTGGTTCAGCCTGCTTCCTACACATACACACAGAAGAATCACTTCACACCACCTTCATTCCTGAAACTACCCTAGACTTGACCATAGCATCTGGGTTTGCCTTGTTTACTTAAAAGAGCATCTTATGTTTCCCAGGCTAGTCTCAAACTGTTGGGTCCTATTAACAATCATATGCCAGGTTCCCAAGTATCTGGGACTATAGGAGTGCCACCAAGGCTAATAAAACACTTGTTGATTTCAAATTTAATTCAAAGAGAGGGATCAGAGCCACGCTAAAGGACCTGTGAGTGGCCTCCCTCTGTGGCAGAGCTGTCCTTCAAGTGAGCATCATCATATACTAAGGAAGGTGCTCAGCAAAGTTCAATGGCTCGTACACAGATTTATTTTTAATACAGCTCACTGGAATGTTTTCAGCAGCACAAAGAAATAATGGACAAAGTCCTGGGAGAGACTTCCAAACAGGGAGACACCCTGTGCAGTGGGAAAGCCTGGTTATTTCCCTGGAAGTGAAAGTGAACCCCTCCCCAGATTGGAATACTTTGTGACACCTAACTGATTACCATTTGAGGGAGATTGAGGCATGGAACTTTCTAGAAAGCTCTAAATTTATATATGTGTGGATTTCTGTGTGTTCGTGCTTGCCTACATGCATGTGTGGAGGCCAATGCTTCACACATCTGCCTTCCACAATCACCCTGTGATTCTTATTTTTAGTTGTAAACTATGTCTGGTATTAACCATAACCCAAGTGACTGGTACACATATAAATAATTTTTTCTTAATTAAATCATTTGAAGTGGGAAGACCCATTTTTAATCCAAATCTTTTAAGATGTGACTAATACCTTTAATCTGGGCCACACCTTCTGCTGGTGGCCTGTATAAAGGATATGGAAGAAGAAAGCTTTCTCTCTTTGCCAACTGGCTTTTACTGGCAAGTGCATTTCATCATCAGCATTAGCACATATTTCTTTGGGTTTCCAGGGCATACTGAAGACCAGCTGAGACATCTAGCCTCATGGACTGAGCATCTACTGGATTCTTGGAAAGTTTCATTGATAGGCAGCCATTGTGGGACTAGCTGAATCACAGCTTGTAAGCCCTTCTAATAAATCCCCTTTGTCTATATAGATTTTCTTTGTAAGTTTAGGTTCTTTTAGAACCCTGACTAATACACACCCTCCATCTTATATTTTAAAGACAGTCTCTAACTGAATCTGGAATCACCAATTCTGCTACAATAACTGGCCAGTGAGTCCCAGGGATCCCCTGTCTCTGCCTCTCCACTGCTGAAGTGACAGGCATGTGTTATGACTGTCTTTCCATAGGTGCTGAGGATATAACGTAAGTCCTCATGCTTTCTTGGCAAGCACTAAACTGGCTGAGCCATTTTCCTAGCCTCAAGTTCTATGTTTTAATTTTCAAAACTCAGAACACCTTAGTAAATAGCTAACATGTATTTATACTTGAGAACAGAATTTACTCTCTGACTGTGGTGGTCTGAATAGGAATGGCCCCGGCAGGCTCATAGATTTGAATGCTTGGACATTTGTGGGTGAAGCTACGTGAAAGGGATTAGAAGGTATGGCCTTGTTGGAGAAAGTGTGTCACTGAGGGTAGGCTTGGAGGTTTCAAATGCTCAACTCAGGCTCAGTGTCTCTCTCTTCCTGCTCCCTGCAAATCTAGATGTAGAACTCTTAGCTGGCTCTCTCTAGTGCCATCCTGCCTGCAGTCCACCCCATGCTTCCTGCCATAATGATAATGAAATAACCCTCTGACACAGTAAGCCAGCCCCAATTAAATGTTTTCCTTTATAAGAATTGCCATTGCCATGATGTCTCTTCACAGTGATCAGATTGGATTAGGGCACTGACATATCAGAAAATACTGTCTTCTAATGTTCCCTAGACTTGCCACCCATCTACTCTTTCCTGTAGGTTTTTAGCTATTGTATTCTACATGACCAGTTCCATTTAAGAATAGCATGTTACAAGCAAATCACCAAGTCTCTCAGAGTAGGCCATTCTGAGGTGCCCATTTTGACTGTGTTATTCTGAAGAGTTAGGTCACACAGAAGCTGTACTCTGATTACCTCAATGGTACTATACCCTCATGCGCAGAGCTCTACTAACAGCCTATGCACACAGATCAGTCTGAAAAGGTGTTAAGTAGCTATTTCTTGAATTGAAGTATTCCATCCTGGAGAGAAGCTCCTTGAAACTAGAAAAGTTCTGAAAGGAAGTTCATTAAGACTTAGGAAATCTGGAAGAAAGTAAACAACTTATAAGTCTCACGAAGACCCTCAAATTGAGCAGATTTACAAAGCCCTCCCCACCCCATAGGAGACTCAGACTAGCCCAGAACTTGGAAGAGACTCTTTGACCTGTTGGCCTGCCTCCAGGTTCTGCAGAATGCTCCAGGGATACAACTTCTACAAGTTGTCACCAATGCTAAGATAGCTCTCAGTGATGTAGCTGCCTTTGAGTTATCCTTGCTACTGTAGTCTCACACCACATTCCTTTGAGTAATACCAATATACTTACTGGTTTACCAAGTTGGACTTCAGTAGTATAGTTACTTTGACCTATCAGTGGTGCCCTATCTGGGGTGAACACACATTTATTTATGTCTTTCCAGGAATCATGTCACACAACATCTGGCACAGAAATCAAGAAGATTATCTTTCCCAAAAGCCCGCATATAAAGCCACCTCAGTGCTTGAGCCTTGAGGATCCAGAAACATTCCCAAGCATGCCAAGTGCTGAAGAATGCCTGTCCACGTACACACAGGGCACTCCCAGCTATGACCCCTTTCCTTCCATTCTAACCTCTCTCCCAACCTATGTCTATACCAGGGAAGGAAGCAATGGGAAACAGCTGGAAACATCCCAGTTACTCATTTTCCTCTGCTCTGGCCTAAGGTAGGGAGGCAAAGGATGCTGTTAGAAGCTGAAGAACTCTCTACAAGTTATCATCAACCTAAGGCAAGTAGAGAAGTCATGTGAATAGCGGGAGCATCCAGCTCCATGGAGCACTTAGAAGGCTGTCCATTCTGATTTAACCCATCACAAGACCCCAAGGAATGGTCCAAGAGGACAGGAAAGGCAAAGAGAATCCAGAGGGCAGGCTTCTCAATGTACACACTTAGGGCTAGAGGAACCAAGTGGTTCGGAACCGAAGGATCACCCTGCAGAGATCATCTGTCAGTGCTGAGAAATGCTCAGGTTGCCAATCAGGGGAGAATGGCAATCTTCTGTCATTGAATGAACAGAAGCCAGGGATATTGTTCAACACTGGTGGTCCCCACAGGAAGAATAA
Source organism: Sigmodon hispidus (assembly GCA_004025045.1). NCBI lineage: Eukaryota > Metazoa > Chordata > Mammalia > Rodentia > Cricetidae > Sigmodon > Sigmodon hispidus. The sequence goes on from PVIH01003792.1 coordinate 60,337, forward strand.
TCTAAAAAACATCAACAGTGCCAAGGTTCAAAGACTTGGGGCTAAACCAAAGCTTAGCAACAGTAATTCTGTTTTAGTAACTCAGTTGGTAAAGTGTTCGTCTAGGATGCATTGGGACCTGAGTTCAATTCCTAGAACCTCCATGAAAAGGCAGGGTGTGGTGTCACCGATCCTAAATCCTAGCACTGGAGCGGTGGAAACAAGCTGATTTCCTGGAGCTTTCTGGCCAATGACTCTAGTTTACTCAGCATTCCAGGTTTGTCAGAGACCCTGTCTCAACGACAACAACAAACAAAGCAGACAGCACTTGAAGAATGATAGCAAAGGTTGTCCTCTGACCTGTGCATGCATATGTGTGTATGTGTGCGCTTGTGTACAAATGTACACACACACAAGCACACACACACTTCACTTTGTAATCACTGTCTCTTCTAGCTTGTTGAGTTCATGTCTTAGACAATAAACTGTGCAATGAACTGGCACCCACAGATGGATAAGTCTCTGTGTTATTATTTTCAGAGTTGGGTAGAAATGGCAAACAGTCGAGTGCTGCCCTAAAATCTCTTCTGCTGCATGAATAAAACATCAGTACCTCTAAATTTAAACTTAAAGCCAATTAATTCATCAAAATGTCACTTGTCACCTAAAGCATTTTAGTAGCAAGGAAATACCTTGGAAGAAGAAAGAGGGAACAGAATGAGAATTTTGTCTATAGGGCAAGAACCACGGTAGCCTTACCTGTTCCTGCTTTTCCTTTAGAGAACCCTTGGGGAAATGGTGTTTAAAAATATTGTTGTTGGCACAATGACTTTTTCTTTCTATGTGACCTTTCCTGGATCTGACTATCAAGGATGTTGAGCACAGTCATCATTCCCAAAAGCTGATCACCAACCAGCCTCCAAAGTCACAAACCTCAGTCACAGCTTTTACAAAGTGCGTAGCAACAGGGACACACAGAACCATAAAAATAAACCTTATTATGACTTCAGGGCCTGAGAGATGACTTCTCAAAGCCTGTAATTTACTGTGTTGTCTTTAGTTATAAGAAAGCAGAGAATGTAGATACAAAAAACAGAAAATCTATTTCTAACATAAGTTCTCAGAGAAGGAAAACTGGGAATCCTCTACACAGCCCCAGGAAAGCTGGGTTCCAAAAGGCTTGACTTCCTGTTACTCCTGTGTTGAACAGTTTTCAGGGGCAGAGAGCTCTCCTCTGTAATGGAAAACCAATACAGGCAGCAATCTTTGCAGCAGAATCAGAGGAGGCAGACACAGGAGCATCATCAGAAAGGTTTATACTGAATTACATACCATCTCCCAGACTTTTAAGATCAAATCGGGCCATTGTTATCAAGCACTCAAACCCCGTGCTTTTTGTTGCAAATAAAAATGAGCAAGCTCACAGCCAAGTGCTTGGACTAGAAGGTATTAAGAATAATCTAAGTAGAGATACACTCTTACTGGTGAATACTATTAAATTATAAAATAAATGTGTAGTGTTGCCCCTATAAACCAATACATTACGTTGTAATTCCCAGCAATAAAAGGTTTAAAAAATCATTCAGAATTATCAGGCTGTTAGTCTAGACTTTCTTACAAATGAATGAGTCATGCTCATTTCTTAAACCCACTGAGGGGGCAAGCTGCAGTCTTTTTGCATTGTCTAACGACAGAGGTATGACACAAAATCCTGATGATATCTCAAACAATATCGAATTTGTTTCAAGCAGATCTCTCTCTCTCCTCTCTCTCTCCCCCTTTCTCTCTCTGTCAGAAAACAAAATAAATGCCACCAAATAAGTTCTACCCTCATAGGTGATGTGTCCATGGCTCATCACAGCAGCCAAGGTCAGCAGCTGATGCCCAGGGTAAAGTTTGAGTTCCCTTACTTGGCTCCAAGCACTCATCTTTTAGATACTCTCTTAAGTATCTAGAAAGATCCAAATAAAATTCTCCACTTAGAACCCATACAGTCCCAAAGTAAGAAACAAAGCTAGGTCCAATGAATCTTCATCATTTGTATCTGAGAGACGTAAATAACATCCAGGCCTCCAAAGCCTGAGTTCTCTTGAACTAAAGGCACCAGGATTCAATCAAAAACCCACTCCGACAAGGACTCTGCTTTCCTGAGGCAGTTCTCATGGACAGCCACAACATGTGTGCTCTCAGTATCACTTGGAAGTGGACACGTGTGGGGGAAGGGCTATAAAAATGTTGTGTTTGGGCAGCAGTAAGCAGAGAAAATGTAACAGAAAGCACCCCCGACCCAGTGCTCACAAGACAGAAAGTCATCCCCCCACCCCCGGACTGCCTCCAGGCCTCGTTCTTGAAGTCGCCAATCCTCAAGCAAGAGGGAGGGTGCAATGGTCTTTACCTCTGCGCTTCCCTAGCTGCTGTGACTCCTCTGGCAGGGAGACCACCAGTGAGCAGGGAAATTACGTGGGGGTCTTACTTTTGTAGCTCGTCGCCCAGGGCTGGTAGCCATAGTAGCCTGTGATGCGCAGGATCCGCTCCTCGATGGACGTGAGTCCCACTGGCCCGCTAGTGAGGTCTTCCACGGAGCGCGACCATTTCAGATCCTCCTTGATCGCCTCGTCCACCACCAAGTACTTAAGCTGCCGGAGCTGAGGGCTGATATCGGACAGTCTCCGCGGGCTGACGTCCGGTGACCTCCTCATGCCACTGGGGCCGCGGGAAGGCGGGATGAGTCAAGGGCAGAGAGGAGGAGACGTCAGTGAGGATCGGTGAGGACCCATGGTTGCTCCCCTCGTGCTGCTTGCCATATGCCCAGCTCCCTGGAATCTAGGCGTCGGGTCCCGCGCCCTCCCCTGGGCGCCTCGGGCAACGTGAGCAGGGGCGAGTGGCCAGGAGAGGATGCTGAAACTTCCCCGGCTCAGCCGCACTCGACCGTCCCTCCCTCTCTCCCTCCCCCAGCGTGGCAGTGCCGACTGTGTAGGGTCTCGGATGCTGGGAGCCACCTGCCCAGCGCCCTCCCGCTCCTGCGGCGCTACTCACACAGCGATGCTCTTGGTCCTGGGAGCGCTGCCGGGAAACTCTCGGATACCCATGGGCAGCAGCAGCGAGTGGCCCCGGGCGCCCAGACTGGAGCCCGAGGAGCCGCGGCCCGAGCTCCGCGCAGCGGCTTAGAGGGTCCGGAAGCCTGTGGGTCGCCCGTGGCTCAGCCGGGTCACTCCAAGCGGGTTCCTAGCGCGGGCTGCCAGCAGAGCAGCGCCGCGCCCCCCGCCTGTCACTGCCGGCACCCTAGCACGCGCTATCGCGGACTCCCCAGCTCCGGAGAGCGCGCCCGGCAGTGCGCTCCGGAGCCACCGGGGTGTGAGGCTGTAGCAGCCCCGGCGCGCGTGGACCAGGCGGGGGCGCGCGTCCCGAGCCCCGCCACCTATGTGTGCCTGGCTTCGGGCTGGAGTTCTGCAACCTTAGGGCGCAGAACTTGTCACGGTCCTGGTGCCACGTGAGTCCCGGTCTTTCCTCGAATCCGCCCCAACACACACCACCTCCAAAAGCAGAAAGCAAAAAGCAAACTAACCTGTCGTTTTACAGTGCACAGTAAGTGGCGGATTCCAGGAGGTGATGTTTGCTAGGTCAGGCAGGATCCTCAGCTCACAAGCTCAAGGATGAGGCCACTACTGCTTCTGTTCCCTCTGCAGAGAGCCTAGTCCTATTTAGCTTACAATGAGTTTTTGTGCCTTGTTCCCAAGCCATTCCAGGCCACTAAATCGCCTTCCATACCGCTGGCCTTCTCTGAGCACAAATTTAGAAAATACACATATATAGTGAAGAATATAGCTTTATTGAGCCCCAAAAGACTACTTTGAATGATAAATAGACTCTACTCTGGTATTTTTTATGTGAGATACATTTCCCCCAAGAGATCAAAGTGCAGGCGCTGCTTATGGATTGCTTTAAGAAAAGATATATTGTTCCTCAGTGAGCTAGGAACAGATGGGAACTCACTTCTTTCCTTAACTTGACAAAAAGAATTTAGCAAGATTTGCTATTCGCAGGTAAGAATCTACAGACTTTCCACTAAGATGAAAAGCAACCAAGGGCTAGCCTTGCTGAGCCTTTACACATCTTCCTGGGAGTCCTAGCCAATTAAATTACCCCAAACAGGAACATAATAGGTGTCATTTAGAATGAAGGAAAATGAAAATGTCTTTGCAGATGACAGCACAGCTGATACAGAAAAGTTCTGGAATTAATAACTGTGGTAGACTTGATTGTTGATTTTGATGTGAGTTACAATTTCCACGGCAGCAAACCTTTGGGAATGTCTATGTGGGGAGTTTCTAAGTGTGGGAAGCATTACACCATGCACTGGGTCCTGGGCTGAAGGAAAAGGAGAAATTGAGCTGAGCACCAACATTCATCTCTCTCTGCTTCCTGGCTGTGGATGCCATGTGACCAATTACCCCATGATCCCACCACCACAAGGGACTGAGTGTATTTTTAAACTGTGATCCCAATAAACCCTTCTTCCTAAAGTTATTTTTGTCTAGTATTTTAGCATTGTAACACATGGAGAAACTAATGTAATAACTGGTTTTTTAAAAGACTGAAAGAATCAAATTAACGTACAAAATTGAGCCTCTTTCCTATATACAGGCGCGGTACAACTGGAATTTAAAAGGAAGAAAGCAGTGCTGTTCACAGGACTTCTAAAAGTGTAAATTTAGAGATGGATCTAGGTGTACAACATCCACATGAGGCAAATTAAAAAACAAATGGAAGAAACAAAATTCAAAGTAAACACATTGACCATGATGCCTTTGGACCTCAATGCACTCATATTCTTTTCTCAAGATTCTGCCTTTTCTTGGGATTCTGGGTCAGTAATGAAAATGACCAGGTGGTGGCCCCATCTGGGTTCCTTGACATTTCGGTCATCATTTAGTGATTTCAGTGTTGGGACCAGGACAGTGACAGCCATACAGTCCAGGAGCATCTGGTGTCAGAAGCGATTCTATTCACTACCTGAAGGGGGTCAGTTTAACATCTTCTATTCATAGTAAGACCTCCATTAATACTCTTGATGGGTGCAGTGTTGTGAGCCCAGCTAGTCAATGTTATTGCCAACAAGAAAGATAATCTGCAGATATGTTTCTACAGCCTTTTAAAAACAAGATTTATTTATTTTTATTTTATGTGTGTTTGTCTACACATATGTAAATGTACCACATGTATGCAGTGTCCATGGAAGCCAAATGAAGGTCTCATATCCTTAGAGGTTGGAAGTACAGGGCACTGAGTATAAATCCTGAGTTCCTGTAGAAGAGCAGCAAGCGCTATTGGCCATTGGAGCTGTTACTCCAATCCTCTATAGCTTAATCTCTGTACCAGTTTTTTTAAAAAAAAAACTCAAACATTTAAATATTATTTTATTAAAATGTACTTTTTTTTCAACACAAAAGTGACTTGGTTTTCTGAAAATGTCTTGGTGCCCCTAAAGTATTTAGAATGTTTAGATACATGTCCATTTTAAAATTCAACTAAGTGGGGCTGGAGAGATGGCTCAGCGGTTGGGAGCACTGTCTGCTCTTCCAGAGGACCCGGGTTCGATTCCCAGCACCATGTGGCAGCTGACAGCTGTCTGTAGTTCCAGTTCCAGGCAAACACCGAGGCAAATAAATAAATAAATAAAGGTTTTTTTTTTAAAAAAAAAAAATTCAACTAAGTAAACATTTACTGAGGGCAGAGCATTGCCACAGGAAAGAGACTAGAAACACCCATAAGACAAATGTCCATGTTCATATCACCCACCCACCCCCTGCTGCCATTAAGCCTGCAACACAACAAACAAGCAAGCAGATCAAGCCTGGATCATGTGGGCCTCCACCCCTGCGTGTAGAGAGTCTCTAGGAGCTCAAGGAGGAAACAAGGTCAGGAACAAAGGGATGCACAGATGCTGTCTTAGGTGAGAAACCAAACTAATGTTGAGAACTAGAATTTTGCCCATAGATGCAGAAGGAAGTAGAAGGAAGACAAGAAGAAAGTGCAGAGGAAGAGGAGCAGGGGAGGGAGACAAGGAGGAGGAGGAAGAAGAGGAGGAGCAGTGTGGAAGTCACTAGAGAAGAAAGACTCCAAGGCTGCCAGGAACCTGTATGGTGAGTGATGTGGGATGTCTTTTATATGCTGTGGGTATCATTCTTTAATAAAGGAACTGTGTTGGCCCATGGCAGGCATCATAGGAGCAAGCAGAGAAACCAGAGCATAGGTAGGAGAAGGAGGGTAGAATCACACACACCTCCATCCAGCTGCCCAAGAAGCAACATGTAATGCAACACAGGTGAGCCATGGGCCATGTGGCAGGACGGATGAATGGAAATGGGTTGAATTAAGATGAAAGAGCTAGCAAGCAATATGCCCGAGCCATAGGCTGAACACCATCAAATTAACATAAGCTTCTGTGTATTTCTTTGGGACTTTAGGACAGCTGGTCCAGATAAGGTTTGAATCACAGAGCTAGTCCGGGCCAGGAACCTTATACTACAGGAGAGCATGATGTCATTCATTGACAACTTCACAAAGCCTAGTCATCTGGGAGAAGAAACCAGGCCTGTGTGGGATTGTCTGGATTGTGTTAAAATGGGAAGACCTACCCACTGAGAGTGGTGACATTCCCTAGCTAGGACCCTGAGCTGCAAGGTAGAGAAAAGGAGCCTACCAGCATCCATGCATTGCTCTCTGTTTCCTGATGATCTGTGGGCTAGAACAAACCATTTCCTCTTACGTTACCCTTGTCAGAGTATTTTATCAGGGCTGCTGGACAAGGAGCAAAGACAGAAGGTACAGTGTTCCAGCAGGCAGGATGACCTTACAAAAGGGCTTTGTGGACAAAGTTAACATCCTCACATCCCAGAATCCTTGCTGCTTTCTTCCTCCCTCCATATCCAGAATAATTCTCTCACTGGCCAAAGGTCATTCTTCTGTGGAAAACTCAATTGTTGCTTTCCTGAAATCCCTAGCCTTGCCTCCATCCTTCATCCTCCCTGCTTCTCAGAGCCCACGAACTCAGACTCCAGAACAGAACCCATGATATCATGCCATCTCTATCTGAAAAGCAGGTGCTCAGCTGACCTCTAAGACCGTGTGACGCCCTCGCCCATCCCACATTTCTTCTGAGATGAGTCCCTCCCTCCAGGAAGCTTTCTCTGGCCCTGATGGAGTGGACTGGTTCCTTCTAACACAATCCTTTAATATTCTCCTGTGGCCTTTATAACCCTTGTTGGGGATTTATGACAAGTTAATTTACAGGGTTATTTGATTAATGTCTGTCTCCTCCACTCAGCTAAAAATTCTATGAGACTGAGATTCCTCTGCCTTCTTCATGACCCTCCTATCTGTCATAATGTCTGTGTAGGCACTGCTCGTAAAAGATTTCTTAAATAAATGAGCAAAGAGAGAAAACAGAGAATGAAACTATTTGAAAAATAAGATGTGTGAGGAACAGAAGGGACACAATTTACTGAATTTATTGAGACTTTCTGTTCCTATCAGTTCCCGTTTCTAGGCTAACACTGATTCACCTTCAAAGGTGGGCAAGGCCAGACATCTGACTTTCTCACAGGTTATCTCTTTGGGGACTCTAACCCCAGCCTTCCTCCCAACCTCATTTGTCAGCCCAGACAGTATGCATAGCAACAAAATGCCCTGTTTCTTGACTCAGTCATGACTTCAATTTTTTTCTATTCTCAAAAAAATACATCTTCAATGTTAGATAGTATGTCCCAATTTTAGTACAAAAACATAGTTGCTGTGATATGAATCTCTGATGTGCTTAACGAGATTTTGCATGTTATAATGGATGGGTAGAGGGGCTGATGATTGACAAATTAACACATACATACTTATCTGGATATGGAGATGGATAATACAGAGGTGGATGTGTGGATACTCACACATGATGAGTTTTGTTTACTACTTCCTTGAGAGACCATGTCTTTTGTTTCTTTTCTAATTCATTTAAGCATAAGGAAGTTCTGTTGGTGGATTCACCAATATCGTGGGGAATGCTGTGGATTTCTGATATAGTACAATTTTCATTAGGAAATAAGACTTTATTGAAACAATGCCAATATTTGACTAGACTAGCTGCAATTAGTATCTTCAGTCGTGATTGGACCATCATCAAAACATTGCCTTGAGTTCAATGAACAGAACTCATTACAAAAAAAAAAAAAAAAACCCTAGGGGCATGGTGGTTTATGATTGTAAGTGTAGATCCCAAGTATAAAATAGTCAGCTAGCCCAACTTCCTTGGCAAATTCCAAAACAGAGAGAGATCCTGACTCAAAAAGAAAGTGGAGCAATTAGGAAAGTATTGACCAAGTTTCCTCATTGGTCTATACATGTGTGAATCCCCCCAGCAACAACAACAACAACACAACAACAACTCACACACACACACACACACACACACACACACATAAAGCAGAGAAAGAGACTGAAAAACAATTCTTTACCATGTGCCTTTATCCCATTATGAGAACAGAATGAACTCAAACAGGGACTAAAAATTAGAAAACCCAAAAACCAAGGAATATATATAACCTAGATCTCATGGGATAGCTCCTACATCCAAAGTATAAGGAATATGATGGCAAAGTCTCTGAAAATGGGTGGTCAGTCTTCTATGGTTATGAACCTCTAGCTCCACCAGCCTCATAGGAATTGCCTTTAAACAGAGAGAGGGAATTTATGGACAAGGAAACAAGCAAGGGAGGCAGACATGATGTCACATCTATGCAAAATTTTGGTGTACAGAACCCAGTGGAAGCCAACAGGTAAGGTTCCAAGAGAAACATATGTTCAAAAGAGTCTAACTGAGAAAACTTTGGATTGTCAGATACCACTGGAGCTGGCTAAAGCAGGAAACAGCTGGAGAAGTTTTATAGGCCTTAGGGAGAGCCTTCACATCAACACTGACTCCATCATAGCCAAAGAGGGCAGTGGAAAAGGTTGACCTTGTAAAGGACAGAGCCAAGGGCCCTGGGGAGCCCTGGACAAGAGTTTCTCCCTGCAGAGTTGAGTTAGGACTTGGCTAAAGAATAGGAAACTATTCCAAAGCCAACTCCACAAGGCTTCAGCATTGCTGGGGACCAGTAACTTCTGTTTATTACTAGCCAACTTGTGGCTGCACTGTTATAGTTTGAGTGTGTATAAGGAACTAGATAACCAGTCCTTTTGCTAAAGACTGCTTTAGGCAATCACATCTGAATTTGAGAGATTAGAATAAGGAAAACTGACAAGCCCCTGGGAAAGTCTGGCCTTGAAGCTTTTTGCTTCAAGGAAGAGGCCAGCATATTCTGGTGACAAAATGAGTGTTTCTTCACAGACCTATTTGTCAAAAGCTATCACATCTTTCTTTCTTGTTTGCTCTAACCTAGGCATAAAGACTGTATATCTGGATCCTGTAAAAGTGAGGCCAACTGATTCCAAAAGGGACGGCAGTGAGCATGGTCACAGTATACAATATACTTGAAAGAAATTACCAGACCCAACTTTATGTGCATGAATATACACCAATAAAAGATCTTAAAAGAAAAATACAGCTGTATAAATGAAGTTCACAGTTCTGGAAGGATTCAGAGGGTCAGTGATTCCTTCCTGTGCTGCTAATTAAACACAAATAAAAGCCACAGTCCTAATTTAAAAATAAAAATCTGGGACTGCAGAGATGGTTGAATAGATGAGAGGAGTTGCTGTGTTCCATGAAGAACCAAGTTCAAATCCCCAGCATCTAAATGAATAGATGGTGCGGTCACTTACAGACCTGTCACCACAGTAAGGTGAAGATGGAGTGAGGGGGTGGGGTGGGGCTGAGACAGGAGACAGGAAGAACACTGTGCTAACTGGCTGCAAGCTTAATTCTAGATTCCAGGAGAGACCCTCTCTCAAAAGAACAGGGTGGAAAGTGATAGAGCAGGACATGTCACATGACCCTCTGGCTCCCACAGACCAGAGATGCAGAAGTAAGCATCCCTTTGCGCAAGTGTGCATACACTCCCCATCCCCACCACACATGCATAACATTCTCCCGCTGCCAATAATATTTACTACCCAAGTATGCACTGTGTCTGGCTTGCAAATTTCCCACTTCCAACTGTCCATCCTAGAAGGCCCTCCTACTGCCAGCCAGGATATATCAAAATTGCTAATTCTTGTCAATCAATGTCAGTTTGTCCCTTACGTAGCTAGCTGGAGGCACAGAAACCTATTACAAACACAAAAGCCAACAGCTAGTGCAGGCTGTTTTTGCACCTACTTCACCTTCTGCATGCCCAGGCAGCCCATTTAAGATTCCTACAATTAAATTCAAATTTTCTACATAGATTGCATAGACAGTCAGTCTTGTTGCCTTTCTTGGTGAGCAGTCTCTATAGTAAACTCACTGAGAAAACTCTGTTTAAAAAGCCAAGAGAGTCTGGAAGCGATCGTCTCCCAGAAGCCTTTGCTGTTGATGGATGATTCAAAACTTCAGCTCTCAATGTATCCCTTCAGGCAGGCAAATTCCTTTTCTTCAGAACATTCTTTCACCTTTTTTCCCAATAATTCCCCCACTGATTCACTGAGGGAGGATGTTAGAATGCAATGGGGGATCGGCAGGAGTGGAATAGGAGCTGAGCTGCTTCACAGCCTCCAGGGGAAAGTTGAGCATCAAGCATAGCACTCCAGCTTCTGCCTTGGGCCTGCTGGTGATTTATACTTGCTTTTTTTGTTTTAATCTGTCAGTTTCAAGAGAACAACAACCTCCTCCATCATGGTCTGCCTGAGCCCTTCCACTCTCTTAGGTCATTCATGGCGTTTGCGATTGGAGTATTTCCAGGTCCCGCCTGCTCGGGCTCTGTGTTCTCCAGGACCTTCTGGCTGCAGGGGAAGTTGGTGATTGAGTGTGTGTATTCAATAGGTCACAACCTTTCTTTCAAAGCTTCTGAAATACTGCTGCTCAGAACAGAAATATCTTGCAACAGGAGCTGTTGTGTGTTAGTGCACAAACACATGGGCATGACTGTGAGCATTGTTGCAAGCACCACAAGCCTGCTAGATTAGTGAAGTCATGGTTTGAAATCTTTTAATGTCTTATCTTCTTTTTTAGGTTATGTGCTCATGTGCACATATGTACACATGAGTGCAGTGCCTTCAGAAGAGGATACCAGATTCCCTGGAGCTAGAGTTAACAGCAGTTCTGCATCTCCTGTCATGACCACTGGGAACCAATCTCAGATCCTCTAAAAGCAGTAGCCATTCTTAACTGCTGAGCCATCTCTCCTGGTTGGGATATTATTTTTATGTATGTCTGTGTGCACAGGACACAGGAGTGGAGAATGCATGGAGGCCAAGGCCAATAACAAGTGTCTTCTTCAGAGCTGTTGTATCTTACTTTTAAGCCAGGCTTCTTAATGGACCTGGTTAGGCTGGACCTACTGGCCAGCAAACCTCAGGAATCCCTTCTCTGCCTCCCTAGTCCTGGGGTTAAGGTGTGTGCAGCCACAATTAGCTTTCTGTGTTCTTGCGAAGATTCAAACTCATGTCCTCATGTTTACATGAAGTGCTCTGCTGGGTGATCCATCTCAGCAACCTCTTCACTTAGATGCTATGTATTTCCCAAGTGTGAGTGTTAAAGGCTTGGCTGCCAATCTACAGTGCTGTTGGAGGGTATACTCTTTAGGAGACATAGTGAACAGGAGAGAAGAAGAGAGGGAGGGAGGGAGGAAGGAGGGAGGAAGGGAGGAATAAAGGAAGGTTCCTAAGGGAATGTCATTGGCAGGAGTTTGAGGGACCCTGCCCCTTCTCCCTCCACCTTTTTTCCCCTTCTTTTCTCTCTGATCATCATGTTCTCTTTCTCTTCCTTCTTCTTGACTGCCCTGAGATGAGCAGCTTTGCTGGCACACATTGATGAGCAGGGTTACCACAGACCTGAAGCCATGAGAGCAGGTGACTATGTCTGAAGCCTGAGCAAAAGTAAGTCTTTCCCTATGTGTTGATGACCTTGGGTATTTATTCCCCCACAGCAACAGAAAGCTGACTGCTACATCTGTGAACCTCACTGCACCTCTGTTTTATTCCAAGTTAAGTCCCAGAAACTTCTCAAGCATCAACATTGCTCAAACATGACATTGATTATTAATCAGACATGGGTGACCCACAGCACCTCCCCTGTGGACTTGCCTTCTGGAGAGAAAACAGACTTACTATGAATAGGGTAGGTAGTACGCTGCCTGAGGTTCTTGGTGGTAAGCCACGATTGGGGGAACCTATGCGATCTGTTGGCCTGGATAACCAAGGCTGTTGACAGCAAGTGTTGTATTGTACCCTCCATTCTTCACATAGCAATAGGAAGACAGGAGATGCTAGTGGTGACTGACTCAGCAATTGTCCATCAACTTCAGCCTCTTCTCTGTCCTCCGAAGCCAATCTCTAAGTCAGCTCCAATTCTCCTTCTAGGAATCTATGCAGATGTTTGAACCTCGCGTTTGTTTTCTGCTTGTTTCTCTTCAGGGAGTTGGTCTCAAAGTTGCTGGCTGCTGGTAGAAGGAGAAGCAAATAAAGGCTTGGTAGCACTTGAACACGTCTTCAGAACTTAGCAGTCACTCATTCTCTCACAGTTACCCCCAAAGAACACGGTCCACAGAATCAAAGGAGTTCACAAAGACCAAGTGATAAGCGTGGACAATGTATGGCTCTGAGCTTTTGTGTGATTATTTGATACTAAATGGCTCTGGGACTGGCTGGGGCTGGACAGAGAAACTTCTGACTACATCTACATATATACGTGTTGTCTATTTCTCTTGCTGCTGTGTCCAAATGCTAAAAAGTCATAAGGAAGAAATGTCTATTTGACTTCACTATATGTGGGTATGGTCTATTATGAAAGGGAAAGCAAGGTGGAGGGAGTGAGTGAGAAGCTGCTTGTTCACAGCTGGGGTGATCAAGAAAAGAAAGGAAGATGTCAGTGCCCAGCTAGCTTTTACTTCCCCCTCTTCATCTTCTTCCGGCCTCAGATGCTGGAATGATGCCATTCCTGTTCAGGTTGGGTCTTCCTCATTAGGTAATCCTCTCACAATATGTCCTCACATATACAAAGTTGTGCTGCAAAATACCCTAGACATTTCTGCATTTCTTAATCTAATCAAGTTGAAAATGATGATCAATCATCATTGCACACACTATATATGTATATATGCATATATTACATATGTGAAATATGATCTACACATATTACATGTATTGTACATATGCACACTGTCAGTATACATCTAAATGTGTGTATACATATATAATATGTATACATAAATAAATTCTATTCTCTTCTGTGTCAGCTTAGCTGGAACTTATTTTAGCAACTGAATCCTACTGCTGTGCCTCCAAAGACTTCTAAAACTTTGCTTTTTAAATGGCTTTTAGAGTCTGTAACACTTTATTTCTCAGTATTGTCTGTGCTGATGATCTTTATTCATGGAAGGTGGCTTTGAGTTTGGAAAACGGCCAACAGTAATTTGGTGCAAACCCCGGGTAAAATATGGTTGATTAAACTGAAGTAAAATCAATTTAGGTTTTCTTCTTTTTCTTTTCTATCTCCCAGATAGACCTTTCTTGGATAATTGTTAGGAGACAGTAGAAATCAATGGGCAATGGCAGTCCTTTCCTTTGCACAGAATCTCTAGCTTTTACCAAATAAAGATTGCTTGACAGTGCAAGACACAACCTATATGAACAATTCATCCTATCAAAGATATATCATATTTGACTCTTGGACAATTACTAGATGTTTCCATAAACAGGACAGTCAAGACTGTGTTTTTCAGCTGACAATTTAATTTTTCTTTTCAGATCACAATCAAGATAAATAAGATAAAGTTTAAAACAGCTTACTGGAAGATACACATATCAGGGTTCTCGAGAAAAACAAAAGCAATTCTCATTTTCATTCTGTGTGTGTGTCACACACACACACACACACACACACACACACACACACACACACACACACACGAATTCTGTTTATGAGGAGCCACACTGTTACAGATGTTGGCAAACCTGGAATCTTCAAAGCTAATGATCCGTTTGGAGTCGAAGGCTATCGGACCAGAGAACTGTCTGCAAGATCAGTCCTTTGTAGCCCTACTTACACCTTCCTTGGATTACACAAACCTCAGTCCCCACCCACATCTCAGTCTCATTCAAAACATCCTCCAAGTTGACAAAATAAGAGCTGGGAGTACACTCCTTGTAAATTCAGATCTCATATGCATCTCATTTAGCCACATCTAACTTACAAATAAAGACAATAGCACATCCATGCTTCCACACAGCTGGAAACATCTGTCTCATGTACCTCTGGAAAGGCACTGACCCTTTCCTTCAAGAGAAAGCAGTTCAGATCGATGTTCATTCTCTTTAATAGCCTGTAATTTAAATAGTTAGACAATAGTTCTCCTTTCATCCTGTTGCTGTGATAAAAATACTCTGAGCAAAAGCAACTTAAAGGAAGAACAAGGTTACTTGGTTCACACTGCCAAGTGACAGCCCATCATTGAGAGGGGTCAGGGCAGGAACTCAAGTAGAGAACAGGGAGAATTTTACTTGCTGTCTTGCTCATGTTTATAACAAGATCCCACTGCCTGGGGAATGATGCTGTCCACAGTGGACTGGGATGTCCTAAATCAATTAACTATGAAGGCATTCCATCATAGACATACCCACAAACCAATCTAGTCCAGGCCATTCTTCATCAAGACTCCCTTCTCAAGGACTCTAGGCTGACAGTTAAAGCTAACCAGGATAAATACCATGAGAGAAAGTCAACTGATCTTGCTACATGACAAGGGCATCAATATAGGAGGCACAGAGATCCTTGTGCTCACAGATACATACTAAGAAAGCCAGGAATTTTAAACATGAAGAGTTGGTTCTTCAAATCAAGAAATATACAACCTGTTTTCTGCCCAGAAGGCTAGGAGCAGAGGTGGTTAATAGCCTGGTAACATTTGCACTTTTTGTGTGGCCAAAACCCTGCTAGAGATTCTCCTCTAGATGTTATGCTGTGCTTGCTTTTCTCAATCTATTGAACCTATCTTTACAGAAAATGTTACATGTACTTTACAAAGAATTTTGATGTAGTCATGTCTTCAGCTTTATTATCCACACAGGATTGAGTTTATTACCATCAGAACTTTTCTTTTTTTTT
This sequence comes from Sigmodon hispidus, assembly GCA_004025045.1. Taxonomy (NCBI): domain Eukaryota; kingdom Metazoa; phylum Chordata; class Mammalia; order Rodentia; family Cricetidae; genus Sigmodon; species Sigmodon hispidus. The sequence continues at coordinate 75,542 of PVIH01003792.1, forward strand.
TTTTTTTTTTTTTACAAAATTGTGATGTGCTTAAAAATGCCTGGAATAAAGACAAAGTCAGATTCTCGTAGTCTGAAGGACACTGGCTACCGAGTCTGGTTGAACTGAACTTCTGTCTTGCTTCTCACAGATGAACACTCTGATGACCGTGGTGTGTGCTGGGACTACTGCAAATAAGAAAGGGGAAAAGTTCAAAATACTTAATAATCATATATACTCAAATATTTGTAATAAGACAATGGAAAATACCCTTGGTAATGATAATCTTTGTCTCTGTGGCCAGGCTCAAGGCTGAAGTTGGTAATCACAATTGCTTCCATCTTCTATGCATTAATTTTTTTTGCCTTCAGCAAGAATCTCAGCTGGTAGCAGGTCTCCACCCAGAACACAACATCAGCTTTTGTCTCTCAAGTGTCTAGACTGTGATAGGTCTGCCTGAGTTGAGTTGTTATAGTTTGCCTCTGACCCTAATCACAGAGGACGTTAGCACTGAGAACCAGATAGGCTTTCCTTACTCCAAACTATTCTTTAATAACCATCCAATATGCTTTTTGCAGTCAGGTTCAATACTGACAGAGCACAGGCCCTCAATCTCCCCCATTTTCATGTTGATTCAGAGAAATGAGGATTCCCAAGGAGATGCATGAAGTTTCATCTTCCAGTTCACTGCAGCCATCTCCTCGATCTCCTGGTGGAAACTTTCACCCTGGGAAACTCAGACCTCAGAGCCAGTGGAAAATGTGGCCATGGGTTTAGCAAGAAAATATTTTGCTTGTGAGGAGAATGGTGAGTGTAGATATTTATGTTTCTGTGGTGATATGTTACATATTTAATAAAACGCAAAATATCCAGAGACAGCATAGAGTCAAATCCTAGGCAGACAGCTCAGGAATTTCTTGATCCTTGAGTACAAAGACAAACAGCTGGAATTCAGTGGCACACACCTTAATCTCAGCACAGGGAAAGTCTGGGAGTGGTGACCTATGCCCTTAATCCAATAACTCCAGAGACAGAACTTTCTGTGTTTCTGTGAGTTCAAGGCTTGCTACCAAATACAGTATCTCTTGTCTTTAATCCTAACCTGGATAGGATACAGCTGATGAGAAAGGTATTTAAGGCTGCATAGGAAACCAGCAGAGACTGAAGAGACCAGGAGTGAGGCTGAGGAAGTTGGAAGATACCTGGGTAAGATTTGACTGTGGTGTTTCCTCTCTCTGATATTTCAGCCTTTCCCCAATATTTGTCTCTGAGTCTCTTTCAGTACAATCCAAATTTATGATACATGTGTCCATTTCTGAATTCCTAGATCCATCAATCATGGCTAGGAGAGAAATTATACCACATAGTGGATGCATATTCATGGCATGTGCAATCCCTGGAGAGTCTTGTTCCGGCAGTACTTATCTGGAAATGAACCTGCGCCTTTATCACACTGTGTCATCAAGTCAGTTACTTTAGAATACAGAGGACTATGCTCATATTGGAAAGTCCACAACGAAGGCCTGTATGGCAGTCATCTTCTCAAATGATTCTTACCCAGAAGTGGTACTGCCTAGCATGATGGTGTCCTGGAATTCTGTAAGTTTATAGGTGATGATCCTGGAAGATCTTAAGTGCACGTAGGAGCAGAAAACTTATCTCTAAGGTGTGTATCTATCATAGTAAGAATGAAACACTGTTTTTTCCAATGACAGAAGTGCTGAAGTATATCCAATTTGCCAGCAAGTAGCCATTTGATCACCCTGGAGAATGATGCCTATGGGGAGCTCAGCATAAGTCTCCAATGCCAGCACAGTGGGCTAAAGCCTGATTGGCTCTGGGGAATGTAGTTTGTGTTGTTGATCCTGCACAAAATCTTCATTCTTGCACCGTGGCCATCTTCTTCCAGAAAAAAAAACGGCTGGGAATCTAACATTTTTATAAGTCAGACCCTCACAAGATGAGATTCTCGGTGTTATTATGAAGTTTCTGGCCCACACTAGCACCAAGATCTGGACCGGCTGTCTCAAATAGACTGCCCACAGCTTCTTGGTCCCAAATAATCACACAAAGTCTTATATTAATTTCATGCTGTTTGGCTCAGGCTTAGTACTTGCTAACTCTTACTCTTAAACTAACCCACAATTAGCCAAGTGGCTCAGTACCTTTTCTCAGAGCAGCATTTCACCTTCTTTCTTCTGCATCTGCCTGGCATCTCTGCTCTGTTCTTTCCCTTCCCAGGGTTTTCTTAATCTGGTAGCCTTGCCCATACTTCCTGTCTACCTTCTGTATTTTATTCAACCAGTAGGAGAGACAAATATATACAATGTACAAGAGTGTAATCTTGCAGCATCTGGGCTTCTCCTCCTCCTCCTCCTCCTCCTTCTTCATAAAACAATAACAATAACCTCAGCTCTGTGACTTGAGGACAGTTTTTAGACAGTCACCAAAGGTTTCAAGTTCTTCATGCAGCACCTGACCTGGAAATTCATCCTCTTTCTCCATACTTCATTCAGCAACAATAGAAGTAACTATATGATTCAATTGTATAGTATTTGTTAGCCGACAAAAATATCCTGAGGCATGGCATCACATCCACTGTTGTTTTGTTGGCTAGTATTGTCAGTTTGATACAAATCTAGAGTCACCTGGGAAAGGGTATCTCAACTAAGGAATTGCCTCTATCAGACTGGCCTGTGACATGTCTGTGAGGCATTTTGTTGATTGATAATTAATGTAGGTGGACCCAGCCCACTGCGGCCAATGCCATTCCTGGGCAGATAGGCCTGAGCTATGTAAGAAAGGTAGCTGAATGTAAGCTTGAAGGTAACCGGTAAACAGCTGCCCTCCATGGCTCCCACCTCTGCTCCTCTTTGAGTTCCTTCCCTGACTGCCCTCAGTGATGAACTGTGATTGGAACTTTCAATCTAAGTACTAAGTAAACACTGTCCACATACAGTAGAGAAAATGTCTATACATATATGAACATAACCTATCTTTATAATATGATGCATGTCTGCATGTGGTGATAGATATCTGCATACGAGTATATTCTACATACATATATAGACACATATGCATAACGCATATATATGCTACAACTGAATAGAAAATGGTCCCAAAGGCAGGCTGGAGAGATGGCTCAGCCATTAAAGGCTAGGCTCACAAACAAAATGGTCCCAAAGGCTCAGAGCTTATGAACATGACTGGGTAATGAGGATGATAGCTTTGTCTTTGGATTCTTTTACTGACAAGTTAGCTACTAGATGGGTTAATAGGAGGCAAGTCATGGGAAGTAACTGAGTTGTGTCTTTAAAGGTGTATCTTTTTGGTTTCTTCCTATCTCTCTAATTCCTGACCACTATGATACGTGTGGCCTCTTTTTCACTTGCTCCCATAACCACCTTACTACAGGCCATAACAACAAAGCCAGGTAGACATGAGGAGAAAAAACCTCTGAAAACACAAATCAAACTAAACTTTCATCCTATGAGTTGATTGGCTAAGGTGTTTTGTGACATTAACAAAAAGCTAATTGACATTACATGTGGCTATTTGGATGTTAAATGTCCCTGTAGCCTTTGGCATCTAATACTTGATCCTCACTTGGTGGTTCTGCTTGGAGAAGCCTAGGAGGTTTGGCATTGCTGGAATATGTGTTTGAGGACCCTAAGGACTTGTATCGCTTCCTCTTTGCTCTCTGTTGTCTACTTGCTGTTCAAGATGTGAGCTCTCAGCTGCTCCTGCTGCCATGCCTGCTGGTTGCCTTGCCATGCTTCTCTGCAATCATGGTGATGAACTCCTGGGACCGTAACCCCAAATAAATCCTCCTCCTACAAGTTGCCTTGGTCATGGTGTTTTATAGCAGTAATAGAAACAGGTGTGTGTGTGTGTGTGTGTGTGTGTGTGTATGTGTTTGCATGCACATGTATATTATTTATAAATGAGAGTGGAGATCTAAAATCAGCAGGGCCAATGCTGCAGGTTGAATGTAAGCCTGGTAGGCTACAGACTTGAATCATATTATTTTGTTTTTTAACTTTAAACAAAATTTCATTACACAAAGGTTATCACATAATTGGATACTTCTCCACTTTGTACACAATCATTCCACTTTCCACAGAAAGGCTGCTTGTGAACTTCTCATCTGGTGACACAAGTGTGCAATCCTGACTGTGACAGAACAGTGCAAATGCCTCAGGGATTTAAGTTGAAAAGCAGGACACTGGTATGTGGCTCTTTCACACAGTATCAGGGATGTACAAATGTCTTTATTAAAAAGTACAAAATAAATAATCTGCAGGCATTGAAAATGACAGCAGGTTTTTTTTTTTTTTTTTTTTTTTTTTTACATATTACATACATTACATATTGCCAATGAAAATGAGTGATGGCTCTAGTGATCAGCCAGGCTTCTCTGTCATTTTCTTCAGGTGACTCCTCTGAAGTTATCAGTGAGGAGCCTGCCTTGAGCTTCCTCTCACAGTTCACTGTTAAGGGCAAAGCACTATTCCAGGAGTTAGAACACAATCTTTCATACCCCCTCCCATCCCACCCATTGCGCCCATTCCAGGGTCCTTCTCTTCTACTCTAAGGAGGCCAACTGGGCCGCATCCAGTAAAGCAGTTCTTACAAGCTTTGTTGGATCAATGTTTCTTTTTTCCACCATGTTCTCAAAGCCTCCAAGCTTTTCATCATAACCAACTTCTGAGGAACTCTGCAGAATCTTCTCAACTAAGATCCTTCAACACCTGCATTCTTAACAATAGTCATTGCAGAAATTTTGAGTGCTCTTTTAATAATTTATAGACCTATTTTCTCATCTTCATTAGCAGGCTTTAATGAATCCTAGGCTGGGATTTACTGAAGCAGAGCTCCGTGAATTGTCCTAGAGCAATGTCTTTTTCAACAGCTGCTCCCATGTCATTGAGGACATCCAATGCATTGTCTTTCCTCATTCACTTCAGCATCACTTGGACCTCCAACGTCCAGCACAGCTAATCCATCTGAAGGTTTCTGCCAGTCGCTCATTCAGCTTTTTCCTTTTGGTATTCACAAGTTGTAATGTCTGGCTGCATAGTGGTTTCTTGAATATGTTTTCCAATTTGAGCTTTGTCGCCTTTTCATTTTAAAAACATGGTGTCATCTTTGGTGACGATGACCTCTCCAACTTTTCCAAAGTCATGATCTTGAATATCTTAAGGATTTGAATGAAACTCCTCTTTCCCAAATACTGCATCAGCAGTAGCAGTAATCATGTCTCTAAGCTGGCTCTTCCTATTTTCCCCAAATCCTGGAGCTTTGACTGCTGTAACCCAAAGACCAACCTTTAGCCTGCTCAAAACCAGTATGCTTAGAACTTCTGCATCAACAGCTTCAGTAATTATGACCAAAGGCTTCCAATGAAGATTGGTAATTTCAAGAGCAGGTTCGATGGATTGAATGCTAGAAATTTTCTTTTCACTCAACAGAACATAGGCATCTTGGGACTCACGGTTTTGACCTTTTGGTGTATTAATAAATCATGGAGAGATATATTTTCTGTCAAATTTCTTGCCTTCAGTAATTTCTAATTAGCCATTCAAGGGTTTCCCATCCTTCACTGTGTTGAAACCCTTTCTTCCAACCCTTTTCATTGCATCAAAAAAGATGTTTCTAATCTCTTTGTCTCCATTTGCAGAAAATGTAACAACCTGAGCCATTTCTTCAGGGCTTGTCACAGGCTTTGATTGTTTTTTGTTTTTTTGTTTTTAAGTCCTGTAATTAGAGTATCAACAGCCAGCAGCATACCTTTTTGGATTTCCACTGCATTAGTGCATTGCTGATATTCTCAAAACCTTCCTTGGCAACAGAATGCAACAGAACAGTAGTGTCTCCCTCTGCCTCTTCATCTGTGCTATAGGCAACATCTTGAACAAGTTTAACTCTGATATTTTTGTATTTATTCTTCAAATCAATTGACTTTGCAGCAATGACCCCATCTTTTGTTACTTTGGGGACTTCTCAATTCTGTTCAATAATCAGTTCTTCCTTTTGTTCTCATTTTAACAGCTACAACATTGGCTAAAAGGTCTACACCTTGAAGCATTAAGGGTCAAACATCCGCACCAAATTTTACATCTTTGGTGTGGACCTGAATGAGATGTGGAGCCACTGCCTGGGACATGTCTCATCTGGAAAAGGACTCTGGTCAGTTGAAGCATTTCTGTGGGGGTGCACTGGATGAGACAGGTTGTTAGAGGTGAGAAACAGACTTTAATCTTATTGACAAGCCTGTTGCTCTATTCAGGTTCTTACTCTTTTGAATAAGACCTACTCCCACCATGGGGTCCAATATATTTAGTGCATTCTCCCAGAAAAAATGTCATTTTCATCTAAAAACATTTATAAGAATACCATATTTTAGAACACCAAGTAACCAAATAACTGGGCTCCCTGTGGCTCTGATAGATTTGATTGATATATGATATTAACAATCCAAACTATCTGTTCATATTTCCTCATGATCAAGAAAACATAGTCCTGGCAAATGTCACCCCCAAAACATCCAAGAATATTTGAGATTCATGTGATCACATAATGCTGCTTTTTGTTTTATGGGTGGATATGGGTGGTTAGTTTTAAATGTCAACTTGCCACAACTTAAAATTGCCTGAGATGAAAGTCTCAACTGAAGAATTTTCTGGACCAAGTTGTTCTGTGAACATGTCAAGGTGTGTATGTGTGGATTAATTGTTAATTGATGCAGCCTACTATGGGTGGTACCATTCTCTGGGCTCTGAATTATTTAAGAGTGAAGAAAGCTAGTTAAGAGAGCAAGTAAACAGCATGGGTGCATTCATTTCTCTTTGCTCTTTGTTTTGGCTGTAATAGGACTTGATGCTTGAGTTCTACCTTGATCTCCCCATAATAATGGATTGAAATCATAAGCTAAAATAAACACTTTCTTGCTTCAGTTAATTTTTCTTGGGTTATCTGTCAAAGCAACAGAAGTGAAACCAAGAAAGCTAAAAAACTGAGATCTCCCTTCTATACTTCTGGAGGGGAGCAGAGTTCAGGGAACAAGTTTTGTTAGCTGCCAGGTGGGTGCTGGGAATCGAACCCGGGTCCTCTGGAAGAGCAGACAGCGCTCTTAACCGCTGAGCCATCTCTCCAGCCCCCAGGAACAAGTTTTGTATCCCTGTGACAGTGATGGATTCCTACCACAGCATCCTTAAACATTCTTCAAGCCATTACCATTTGCCTTTCTAGTGGGTTGGTTCTGTACCTACTTCTACTACTTTGTAAAGATTCATAGGACATTTGAAACAATAAAGATTTTGACATATTATGTCTAACAAGGCAGACACATGGCTACTTCAAGCTGTAACAGTTCATCATAGCATCTTTTCAAATGTCTTCCAACCTTTTCATACCAATCAAAAACATTCACTTGACATTTTCACTGATACACTTCTTTTAATATGCCAGCTGTCTACTTGGCAATTTCACTTAACTTTATGCAAATTTGATGTGAATTCCTTGTTCTGATGAACAGTTACTCATTTGTACCCTTAGATGAAGCAGTAGTCACTCATGTTTGCCCCAATTAAAAGCACAAAGTATTCTACCTGCTGGAATCTTTCCCCTTGAAGCTGTAGAAAAAATACAGAGAGGAAAGAGGTATTGACTGAAGTTTTATTTCAGTGAAACCCTGTCTCTTTATTCCTGAGAATGCCAGAAAAGATGCTGTCCCCTAATGTAGGTATGACTCTTCACATTTGTGCCACAGTTTATTAGACATGTCATGCTTGTCATCTCTCAACTCTTGACAATTCAGTGTGAAGGGGAAATTATTGCCTAAGTGTTAAAATCAATGTTCTAATCAACAAAAGTTCACAGTTAGATATTGCCATATTGCTCTGTTATGATCCTTCCCTCTCTGCTTTTCAGAACACAAAAGAAGCCTTGTCTGCAACTGTCTCTACTGGAGAAAACTTAAAAATCTAATCAAAATCTTTGTGTTCTCCTACTTGGAAGATCTTGAGTAAATGCCCATCCTAGGTGTGGAGGGATGAAGAACATCCAACATGCCTAATTAAAAAGGTGACATCAAAAGCACACGCTTGACAGCTCTCCTAAATTGAGCACCAAGCTTGAGGGTGACTGGAGCAGTGAAAGGTGGCATCTGAGAAAATGAAAGATATAAAAGGAGATAGTGTGAGGGAGTCACATTTCTCACTGATGTGACATCCCAACGTATGCACTCTAGGCCTTAACTTACCCAGTGGGCATCTCAGAAGGGTGTGGCCAAATCATCAGCACCATCATTATCATCAGTGTCTCCATCATTCCATCCTGATCATCAGCACCACTGTATTATCTTTAACATCCTCTTCATCATTTTCATAATCATGTTCAGCAACATGACCATCATCTTCATCACACCATTGTCTTCATCCTCCTCATTATCAGCATCATCATCATCAAAAAAGCCCCAATAGCCCTTTTCTACCATGAAATCTCTTCAGCAAATCATCTTTCCTCTCAGTTTACAGCTGCTCCCATGGGTCTGGTTAAGTTTCGTGAGGTCACTTTCAAATCCCCTCTTTCTCATGTCCCATAAGATCATTAGCATATGATAGTAGCTCCACAGTCCTGCTTCTACCACAGCCCAAACAACCTCAGACCCTCAGGCTTTCCATCTTCCCCTTGCTCTAGAACAGCATATGGACAATACTATACATCCCAAGCTAGTACTTGTGACTCCCATGACTAGAATTCTCTTGTGGTTTCCATCACAGAGAGGATAAAAGTCAAAGGTCTCAGAGTTTAACAAATGTGTCCCTTGAATCTCCTCGCCTGTGTTCTCTGTTGAGTTTGCTTCCTTGTATCCGCCTGGACCACCCACCTATCTGCCCAGGAGTTTCTTGGGGGGTTTTGTTTGTTTTTGATACAGGGTCTTCTCCCTAACCCAGGTTACTCTCAAACCTGCTATGTAGCTGGAGATGCCCTTGAACTTCTGATCCTCCTGACTCTACCACCTAAGTGCTGGAATTACAGACATGCATTAGGACCAACCTCTGGCTCTATGCATATACAGTCAGCATCTTCACCAGTTGAACTACATTCCCAGCTGCCCCTTCCACCATGCACAAGGTCTAATGATCTAAAGGCTTCCCCAGACTCCCAAACTGTTGTATTTGGTTTCTGGATGGGACTTTCCAATCTAGACCAGAGATTTGACTGGCAGTTTGGCAGTCCCACAGACCCACAAGTCCCACAGAAACACACAGACACATTAATTTTCTGATGATTGACCCAAAGCCTAGGCATATAACTTGCTAACTCCTTCCTCTGAACTCAACCTATATTTCTGTTTAGCCAAGCAACTAGGTACCTTTTCTCAGCAGCATTTCCTCTGTATCTACTAGCAGCTCTGGCAACTCTGTGGCATCTGTCTCTGTTCTTCCTAAACTCAGAGTTTTCCCATCTGGTAGCTCTGTCTGCACTTCCTGTCTGCCATCAACCAATCAGCTGGTAGGCAGGACAATTATTTAAAATGTAACATAATCCCACTGCACCAAATGCTGTCACTCCCATCAGGCCTTGGCCGAGAGATGTGCTCCCCCCACTCCCCCTTCAGCAGTGTGTTTTCTAAGCATCAGATTCAAGCCTCACCACTGAAGCCTTTTATTGTCTTCTCTGGTCTCTTTTCCTGACCTGTAATCTGTTTTAAGTTTTAGACACTTTCTTTACCACTGAAGTATAGAGTTTCCAACAGCAAAGATTTTTGTCTCTCATGTTCATTACTCTGTTACCTTTATTTCCTGTTGCTTCTGGCCCAAGATACCTAATAAATACTTGGCTGAGTTAAAGTGAATGGATAACTCTGTCTCAAATCAGATCCACCACTCTATCCCCCAGGGAAAGAACCCCACCTCACCCCATTCTTACTGCAAGTCACTCTAGAGAATGCTTTGGATTTTGGAGTTCTGCTAGACCCGGAGTGCCCTGTAGGCTTCAGCATTAGGTAAAAGCTCACTCATGAATTAAGACTGCTACTCATTCTAAACATTTAAATGAAACGTTAATTAGAAATGGACTTTCTTAGAAGCAATGTCTTGACTTTGAGTATAGGCAGACACACAGAAATGCTTCAACAGTCAGCATCCTTTTGATACAATGTTGAACATCCATGCCTCTCCTCTAAAACTGCATCCAGGTACCAATGTACTGATGTTGACTTTGAGACCTCTGATGGCTGATCTTGATTGTCAGCTTGAGCATGTCTGCAATCAACCACCAACCCAAGCAACTGAAGTGGGAAGTCCTACCCTATATCTGATGGCAGCTGATGTGGGGAAAGGAAGCTTGCTTTTATTCCTGCTTTCTCTCATTCTCACTGACAAGTTAATTTATTCAGTTGCTTAGACATTCCTTTGTTGGTATTAGAACCAACTTCTCCAGGATCATCAGCTCTTTAGGAATCCTCTGGGACTCCAGCAGCAGAGTGAGAGTGTTGAGGCCTAAAGAACTACTTACCTGCTGGATTCTTGGCCTTTGCATTGGAGGAACAGCCATTGTTGGATTACTTTGACAATAGCCTATAAAACACTCTAAAATATCACACACACACACACACACACACACACACGGGGGGGGTGGAGGTATACACACACATGCACACATTCACTCTATCAGTTATGTTCAGTTAAAGAACTGTGACTAATATATGACCCTTCATTCATTCTTTTCCAGCCTGAAATAAACCCGAGGCTCGTAGAAGATGGTTGTGGAAATTTTACCATCTGCTGTGCAATCAATAGTGTATGGAAGAAGACTACAACATTCCTTAGCCCAGCACTTAGAATAAAAAGGCCCATCACTAATGATGCCATGCATTAGGGGATATCAGATATTGACACAAAAGTATGTGGAAACAGATTTAGAACCTAGAGTTCTATAGCCAGTTAGAACATTATCCAGCACGATGCTGAAATGAAGACGATCTCTCACACAGAATCTCTCACACAGGATCTCTCACACAGAAGCATGGCACATTGGAAGGAATTTCTTGGACTGGTACACTGTGTGGGCTGGGTAGCTTAGATCTGACGTATTACTCAAAAAGTATTTCAGAACAGAAAGCTCTCATCACAGCCAGAGGAGCAGGGTGCCATGTAGGTGGGGTGGACTCACAGAAAAGGAAGGACTCTGGTCTTGGGCATTAGCACAAGAGAGCAGAACACATCCCAAGTGGCCATCCTAAGTACAACACTTATTTTTTTTAAGATATTTTAGTTTGTATGATGTATATGCATGTTTGTGCCTGTGTATATATATGAACATGTGAGTGCAATACCTGCAGAGGTAGAAGAGGGCATCAGATACCTTGGAGTTAGAGTCACAGACAGTTGTGAGCTGCCTCATACGAGTGCTGAGAACTGAACTCCAGTCCTCTGGAAGAGCCACAAAGGACTCTTCATTGCTGAGCCTTCTTGTTGACCCCCAAGTGTGATTGAATAATAAAATGAAGCCATAGTGCTACACAGTTACTTCATTTTCATTGACAGCATCCATGAGCCCCTGAAACTACACAGTCTCCATTGTATTGCATGAACCTGAATATGTCTCTCCACCATGATAGGCATATCTATCTCTCTATATGCACTGCTCAACCATAAAGTTACCTGGTGCATAGTGCAAATGCACACTGAATGACAAGATTCACAACATTCCCCTTGGATGAAAGAGAAAGATACAGTTCAGGCAATAGCATTTCATAATGAAAGGAGAAATGACTATAAAACTCTGGACAAGAAGAGGAAGGGCTGCTTTCTTACTCGCTTTGTCTACTGAGGAACTATACAAAGCACAGCTCTTGTAGCTCAGGGAATGGAGATGCTGCAGCAGTGCCTATTAGAGAATCCTTGTGGGGCAGCTTCTGAGGGATGTTGATTTAGGGCCTTGATGAACATACATCTTGCTTTTATCTACATCTTATGATAGACTGAATTGGGCTGCTCTCTAAGACCAGCTTATATGTGGACTGCAGGACTCAATTGGACAGCCATCTTTGTTGAGTTCAAAAAAGAAAGAGAAGGTTTCTTGGGAGTCTGGTCCCAAGATTTGCCAGAGTGTGTTTCTCTAAGATTCATGACTACCCTGAACCAATGGACCTGCAAGACTGCATGGTGCAAGGGGCTTTAGACATCCCATGGATTCTGCAGCTGTGATGGAGAGTGGGACAGGGGATAGATGGGGATTTTTCCAAAGTATGTGTACATGAAAGCAGAAGTACTTGGAATACTCCAAGTCTGGGTAGTAAAATGGTAGGATGAACAATGGTGGTGGATGATGTGTAGTCCATTTGATACCTATAGAGGAAGACAATTAGACCAACATCAGACCTCTTATAATGACATTGATTGACCTACAACTCCAGTACCAGGGGACTCAATGACCTTTTTTGTCTCCTTGAAAACCAGACACAAACATGACAAACAGATATGTATGTCTTCAAAAGACCCATACACATAAAATAATAAAAATAAATACTTTAAATACCAGGTTGAAGATAGACATTCAAGTATGAAATATCTGTAAGAGACTTCAAAACAAGCATATCCTACCACATTCTTGAAGTACAGAAATGAATAAAGTACTATATTGTATGAATTATTTTAAAGTCTGTTTATAATAATAGGCAAAATATAATATAAAAGAAAGTATTAAACCAGATCAAAGAGCTAATTTCATTTGAGAACCATTTCATCCAGTGAAGATTTACAAGCAATGATTCTTGACTGTAGAAAACATATAAGATAGTAAGAGAGCTGGTAAGATGGCTCAGTAGGTAATGATGCCCCTGAAAGCCCAGTAACCTGAGTTTGATCCTTGGAACATAATGATGGAAGAAGCAAACTGACTCCGTCATGCTGATAACCACATGGATGCCATGACATTTTCACGGATATATAGGTAAGTAACTGGCTAGATAGATGGATGATGGATAGATGAATAATGAATAAATAGATGGTGGGTAGACAGAAGATTGATAGATGGTGAATAGATGAATGATGTATAGATGATGGTAGATAGATAAATGGCAGACGGATGGTGGACAGATAATGGATACATGGATGCTGGATAGGTATATGGTGGATATATGGATGGTGAATAGATGGATGGTGGATAGATAGTGGATGGTTAAGTAGATGGTGGATAAATGGATGGTGGATAAATGAATGACAGATAGATAGATGATTGATAGATGTATGGTGAATAGATGGATGATAAATAGGTAATGATGGATAAATGAATAGTGGATAGATGGGTGGTGTATAGATGATGAATAGATGGATGATGGATGGTGAATTGATGGATAAATGAATGATAGAAGGTGAATAGGTAGATGATAGACAGATGAATGGTGGATAGATGGATATTAGATAAATAGATGGTGGATTGATTGATAGACAGATGATGAACAGATGAATGGTGGATAGATGGATGGTGAACATATGGCAGGTAATGGATGGTGGATAGACAGATGATGGATAGACAGATGGATGGTTGAATAAAAGTCACAATAAACAAAAATGCAGAGACAATTTGGAAAAAAACCATAGTTATAATGAAAGTTTAAAACTATCTCTCCTAGAAATTACACTTAAGGGTCTAAAGTCACAGAGACACAACTAAATTAATAACCATTAATCCAGACCCACAGATTTATAGACACTCACACACTCTAATACAAACTTAGGAACACAGATTTTTAATGTACACATACATAAATATATGCACATACATATTTAAATTTGCTCTGAAATTTTAAAAAAAACATATTGCCCTCCAAATAGTCACTAATCATAACTAAAATTTATATAGGTCAGAGAGAAAATTTATGTGAATTTTAAAACTAAGAAATGAGATAAGACAGTTTCTGATTATAATATGGAAATGCAACTGAATGATAAAATGACAGATAGGAACTAACCCCAAGAAAATTCTCAAATGTTCTTCTGAATCATTCTTGTTTAAATATAAAAATGAAATCTGAAATAACAAGCAAAGAAAAAAATCAATATTTCTACTTCTGGGTATGCACCCCAAAAAGTTGAAGTCATTTGCTGCAGAGACGTCAATCAGCTCACTCTTGTTTCCTGTGCAACTTTGCAGTAGCCAAGTGTGTCCTTCAGCAGAGGCACAAGTTGATGTTCAATGTCAATAACACACAGTGGGACTTTGATCCATCATAAAGAAGAACAAACAAGTCATTTTTAGGATGTTACTGCAGCTCACCATGCTGAACAAAATATGGCAGATTCAAATTCAAAGACAAATATCTCATGCTTGTGAAATTTCTCAGGAAATTAGGTAAAAGGGGGTCTGTGGGAGATATAGAGGGGAAAAGGGAGTGGTGGGGGATAAGGAACAGTGAGGAACATCAGAGTAATTGCTATGGAAATTTCATCATAAACTTTTTATTTCTATGGTTAATATGCACAAGTAAGTAGGAACAGGCTTGACCTAAAGCCCAGTATCACAAGGCTAGCAATGCACAGGGGATTTATGTAGTTTTATAAACATTTATAAAAAATCAAGATATATTAAAAATATAGAAACCAAGTAAGCAATTCTCTCAAAGAGCCTGGATTATTAAGAAAAACAAGAGAGAAGAGAGAGAGAGAATATTAGAATATTAATAAAGACAGAAACAAACATCAGCAAAATAAATCAGAAAACCAGGCAAGGAGGTTCATTTCAAAACAAAAGCTAATGCTCTAAAAAGCAAGGAAGATCCCCAGACCTGCTGGCTCACACCTGTCATCCCTGAAGGAGGACCTACAGCAGTTCAAGGTCATCTTTGGGGAGTTTGTGGTTGCTACTTAGCCTAGGATGACTTGGAACTCCTGATCCTCCCACTTCCACCTCCCAAGTGCTGTGATTACAGACGTGTGTCATCATGGCCAGCTGAAATTACCCTCATGAGAGGATCTTCCAAATTTCTTCAAGATTGAGTCTCAAGAGTTCAGTTCATGTCAAGCACAGGAACTCCGGGTGCTTCCACTCTCCCATGATGCTCTGCAAGCCCTGGGCTTTGCCTGAGGCAGCTCCTAGCTCACTACTCTCTTCATCAGGAGTCAGCAAAATTTACCTTTTTCTTATCTGAAGAAAGATAAGCACCAGGAGTAAGTTAGAGGCGGCTGGGAGGAAAAGTCAAGAGGAAGGGAAAGCCACTAGGTGGCTTTTAAAGTGCAGACTGCCTTGAGGGCTGCCTAATGCGTCAAGTGTAATGGGAAGCTCTCTCAGATTTGCAGCTGTACAAAGAAAAGACAAAGAGCTGTTCATCTGAGCATCAATCAAACACCTCTTTTTAGCTTTAGCCTCTTCATAGTAATAGTATCCATGAAGACTACAGAAATATGATCACAAGGAAGCATCCTTGTAAGCCTGACTCTCCATTTGTAAAGAGACAACTGTGTGGCAGTTATCAGAACATGTGATCCACCTCAGCTGACCCATGCTGCCTATCCTCTGCACAGGTTATTGGCATCTTTCAAGTGTGTCTGTTTAAGGGACTAGAGAGATTTTAAGAGACAGTCTCAACCTGTGTGGTGTTTTCATGTAAACTTGAGGACCGGATCTCAGGCACTGAGGGCCCATCTGATGGCATGCTTGAAATCTAGCAGCATAAGAGAGGCATAGACAGGGGAATCCCTAAGATGTGGACAGTGAAAAATCATGTGTCAAAAAGCCAGGTGGGTGGGGCCTGAGGAAAACCAACTACTGAGGTGATCCTCTGACCTCCACACATGTCCACACATGTGAACACATGTCTGTGCTTACACATACATGAATATGTACACACACACACACATATCTAAGTAGGACATATAGTTTCTACATAGATAATTGGCTATGTTATAGATAAGTTTCTACATAGATAATTGGCTATGAGGATCTAAGGCCAACTTTCTAGGTGGTAAGCTATCATTTATTACTCTTTGGTTGAAAGAAGTCAGTTTCTTTGTAGGTTGCTGGACTTGGGTAATAGCAATAGGATGTGTGTGCTGTGAGGTCCCATGTGCTGTGAGGTTGTAGAGTGAAAGGAACTGGTGAGTGGAGATATAGGGTGAGTCAAACACACTGCTCAGTGTCCCTGGAAAATTCACGGGCATTTCACCATTAGCTTCAACAATCTGTTCCCATGTATTATGATAAACTCTTCCTGTCTGGGTGATTGTTGGTTTATTTTGCTCTGAAACAAAACAAAGCACAATACCTAATTAATAAAATGAGTGTATGATTTGTCCCCATCTTAAAACTTTGACTAGAGAAATATTCTTTCACTTACTCAACTCAGTCACTAAATATCTTATGTGAATCTAGCTTTTGTAAAACCCCAGAATATAACAGTGAAATTCTGATGGAGGAGTTTTCACAACAGAAAAGTGGTCAGGGTTGGCCTCTGTGTGAAGGAGACATGAGCATGAATGTGAAGCTGGTAGGAAATATATTAATGTTGCCAGTAAAGCATGAAGAAGCCAGAGGCAAGCTGATCTCTGTGAGTTCAAAGTCATCTTGGTCTATATAGCAAGCTCCAGGTCAGTCAGGGCTACACCGTGGGGCTCTATTTCAAGAAGTGGGGAAAGAAGATGGAGAAGGAGGTTCTGGATGACACTGAGTGAGGATGTGTTTTGATACTTGGGGAACAGAAACCAGAGCTAATTGGTGGAGTGCTTCCAGGGATAAAGACGGTGAGAGTAGCATTGGAAATGAAGCCAGAAGCCATACTATTGATACTAGATTTGTTAGGGTGTGAGCTGGGGCCTTTCCAAGCCTAACAAGCCCAGCTCAACTTCCAGGTCTCAATAGGCCCATTAAACAAATGAGTGATGGTGAAAAGCAGAAAGACATTGAATGGGACCACATGACGAACAGGGACAAAAATGAAGACCAATGTGACTCCAAACCATCTTTGGGGTACTGATATAAGGTATAGGTTTGGAAAGGGGAACACTGGTCAAGGTGTGGTCCTGCTCATCACTGACCTATCATTGTCTCAGCTCCATTCTGCCCTTCAAGGTGGCCTGACAGGTCATGTGAAATCTCTTCCTGGGAGACAAGTTCCTCCTGTCTGGCATGAGGCTTTAGCATTTCCCTTTTCCTAGCAAGAGATTTCTAAGAAACTAATTTCTTGGGTTCCATTGTTTTAACTAGTCTAATACTCAAAGAAAGTTGCAGGTGTGTAGAGGGATTCTGTTCTGTTACATTGTAAATAATTGACCCATTTACTGGTTTAATAAAAAACAAAAGCTGATTGGCAGAAGGCAGACAGGAAGTGTGGGTGGGGCTATCCGACTAAGAAAACTCTGGGAACAGGAAGAACAGAGCAGAGACTCCAAGAGAAATACCAGCCGAGACACCATCTAGCTGCCCAAGAATCAACATGTAAAAGTAACACAGGTAAGCCATGAGCCACGTGGCAAGACAGACTTTTGGAGATGGGTTGAATTAAGATGCATGAGCTAGCTAGCAATGTGCCAGAGCCATAGGCTAATCAGCATGAAATTAATATAATTGTCTGAATCATTGTTGTGTGGCTAAGCATTAGGTCTGGACTGTGGGGCTAGGTGGTTTGGGACTGCAGTTCTGTAGGTCTGGACTACCACCTGGACGCGCCAGAAACCTCTTGTGTCTCTTTTCGAGTATCTTCTTTCTTGCCAGAATGGTTACATCTTGAAAAAACTAGATTTGGACTTTAGTGGGGACTAGAGGCCTCGGGAGGTAATGGAGATGGTCAAGGTCAATGTCTCATGATTAAGTTGAGACTTCCTGGCTGGAGTGTAGAGGGGGCTGACTGGAGTGGGGAGTAATTGGGATGTAGGAGGAGGCCAGACTGTTGGATCCTGCAGGCTTCAGACACTGTTGGATACTGAGCGGCTCACACCACAGTGACAGTCGGGGGTGGGGGGGATGTGAGAAGTGGGAGACTCTGGATGGCTTCCAGATGCAGAGCTCACAGGAGATGCTGTGAGTTAGCTGTGATATTTGAGACAGGAGGAAGATTTGAGAATGACTCCAAGAATTTTGGCAAGAATGAAATTACCATCTCCTGAGATGGGAAAGGCTGAAGAGAAGGAGTTTGACAAAAGAGAATAAAAAAGAATTATACTTTTGACTTACAAATTTGAAGCTAAGATTAGGTATCTGTGGGGGTGTCAAGGGGGATGTTGGATATATCTATTGGTGCTCAGAAGAGGGAAGACTTAGAAAGCAGCGTCACTGATGAAAATGAGGGCACTTGAGAGAGAGAAACGGAAGAGGTATAGACACAGAGTCTGGGTGTTCCCACTTCAGCATGGGCAGAGGAGAAGTACTGGGTATCAGGAACTAAGGAAAAACTCCTATGAGCTAGTGGGAACCAGAAGCACGCACTGTCCTCTGTCACCAGGAAAGGAGGAGCCACAGGAGCTGTGGGGACTGAGCAGAAGTCTGCAGCACTAGCCTAGGATCTAGCATGTCCATGGTTTCCATGGAAGCCAGCTGTCCTAGGTAAAGTTTCTGTTGTTGTGAAGAGACATCATGACCACAGCAATGCTTATAAAGAAAAACATTCAACTGGGGCTGGCTTATGGTTCAGAGGTTTAGTCCTTTAACATCATAATGGGTGACATGGTGGCCTGCAGGCAGGCATGGTGCTGGAGTAGGAGCTGAGAGTTCTACATCTTGATCCACAGGCAGCAGAAACAACTGTGTGTCCCACTGAGCATAGCTTGAACATAGAAGACCTCAAAGCCTACCTCCACAGTGACTCAGTTTCTCCAACAAAGCCACATCTCCTAAGAGTGCTACTCCATATGGGGGTCATTTTCTTTCAAACCATCACACCAAGCTAGGCCAAAAGAAAGTAGGGAGATAGCTAGATAAATTGAAAAGTCTGCTACCTAAATGTTGCTGTGGGTACAACTGTGGTAAATGACTAGGAAAAGCAAACAAATGCAGAATAGATTTGGTGATGTACTAGGGTGGGAGAATCAAGACTGTGAATGTAGCATTGCTTATATGGCATAGTTCTGTGAGAGAGCTCAGAGGGAGAATTCTTTATTTTGAGTAGTAATTTCAGTCCACAGTGCTTGGCTCTGAGGATTCTGAGCCTGTGATAGTAAGCAGAGATGGAGTAATGGACTTGGGAATGCATGTAACCTTCAAAGGTACATGCTTAGTGATCTACTTCTTCCATGTAGGTTCCACCTTCTAACATTTTCAGTACCTTCCAAAATAGTGGAACCATCTGGGAAAACATGGGGTCTAGAGGTTTGTGTTAGTTACTTTTCTCCTTGCTGTGACAACATCTGACAACAGCAAGTGAAGAAGGTTGGCTCTGGGTCACAGCGAGGGCACAATCCCTCACAGTGGGGAACGCATGGTGGCAGGAGCATGAGGCAGCTGGTCACATTCCTTAGTCCAGAAGCAGAGAAAGAAAGATGCTGATGCTTGGTTCACTGTCACTTTTCTATTCTGTCCAGGACAACAACCCATGGGAGGATGCCATTTACATTCCAGGTAGGCCTTCTCATCAAAATTAACCCAATCTAGAAACTCACTGACATGGCAGAAACCTATCTCCTAGGTGATTATAAATGTTATGATTTGACAATATAAACCATTACAAAGACATTTCATATTCAAATTTTATCAGTCACATGGATATCCAGTCTTGTTATTTTTTCCATATTTTAACCAGACATAAATCTTATAATTTTGTGTTTACCTCACATTGAAAAATAATTATAGAATTTTTAGAAAGTGAAATTGGAAATACAATGCAGCTGAAAATTTTAATTTTGTTTTTACAGTCATTGTCTTAATATGAGGGTTCATGATTGCCCATGTACCTTATCTGTTCTTTTATAAATGAAAAGCATATCATGACCAACATACAACCAAAACTCTTAAATAATACTGAACTTACTTTAGAGAAATCGGCAGTATTTGGCATAAGTGTGGGGCTTCCAAGCAGCAGTTTCTTCTGAAGTGAAACCTTCCCTCTAGGAGGGAGGATAGGACTCAGGAGGCATAAGAAGTAAACAAATGTCAAGGATACAAAAAAGCTGAAACTTGAAAGGTTCACCAGGGTTGCTCCCCAGGGTGATAGAATTGGTAAACAGCTGTTGGGGAAGGAGCCCTGGCCAGCCCAGGTGCTGAGAGGAAATCCTGGGACCTGTCAAGCTGCCTGCAGAGCTCTGGGATGCAGCTTTAATGAGCCATCACTCATGTTGGCATGAGCTTTGCAATGATGCATCTGATCCTGCATCCCTCCACCCATGTTCCCATTAATAAACCCAGTCATCAGCTCACCAAGTTGGACTTGAGTGCAATTGTTACTTTGGTCTGCCATGAGTTCCCTTTCTGAGATGAGTAGATATGTATGTTGGTAAAGTCACACACAGAAGTGACCCAGAAAGGCTCCTGTAAGGATAGGAACCATTATAGGCAGGCTCATACATAGGAGGGTAGTCATCATGATGATGCTAGGGAGTGTGGGGGTAACTAGGGCTGAACATGAGCATAGAGATGAATTCCCACTGATCACTGTCACCGTGGACCTTATAGTGGGGTCGACAAGTTCTGTCTCATCTTAGAAAGATGGGGCTCCCTCAGCACCCAGGACAGACAAGGCTGAGTACTTCTAGTTGGGGCTACACATTAGACCACAGTAGAAGCATCTATATATCTCCTTATGTTAGAGTCTCATCCCACACCTATGGAACTGATGCTCCTAGCACAGAGGCTTGCCCCATGCTGCTTAAAAGCTTACCCTGAAGCTGTGCATTGCCTCTGGGGGTGAGAAACACAGTTCTAGACCCTGGTACTGTATCAAGTGAAATAGAAAAGAAAGCTCCATAGCAATGATTGTGTCCTATTTTGGTACAAGCTACCATCCTGGGCCCAGAAATGTTGTTGGAGAGTGTCTCCAGGAAGACAGTGTATCTCAGCTGGCAGAAGCATGTGCTGCTGAGCCTAAAGATGGGGTTCTGTCCTTGGGACCTACATGATGGAAAGTGAGGACTGAATTCTAATAAGTAGTTATTCTCTGATCTCCACACAAACTCCATGGCTGGGTCCACATACACACATAAATAACTGTAATTAAAAACAAACAAACAAAAAACTAATAACATGTCTACCCTGGGACAACTGGAAATGCCCTCCCCTGCACAGCATCTCTCTGCAAATGAGTTTGCTAGAAGGTTGCTTCATCAACCCTCCTGGAGCCCCTCCCTTGGGCATACTTCACTGTGAGTATGCAGTTGTGCACAGAGAACAGGATATATGGAAATGGAAAGAAATGGGGGTCTCCAGAAAGATGTGAGGGGCAAGGGCAGCATGTGCTTAGCTATCTGTGTGTTCCCAACTGTTGGGTCTCACCTTTATGTCCGTCCCTTGAAGATCTCTGCAACTGAGAGACTTCCTAGAGTATTTATACTGATGCTGTGCTTTGACTTTCCCTTTTTCCTCCTAGACACCATGTGTAAGCAACATTTCACACCAGCAGCAGGGTCCCTGCTCTAGTTATAGGATTGAGGCAAAGTCAGGCCTGGAACCCAGGACTTGACCATTATCTTCCCCCACCTCAGGGGCTGGGGCTGTAGAGAGGATGAAATCCCAGGATGTCTCTGGCAATCAGGAAAGGCTGCAAGGCTCACTTTAGGAAGAAGCAGTTGCAGTTTGGGAGTTTCAGAACAGTCAGTGGATGACTTGCTCCAGCAGTCACTGGTCGCCAGCCCTGTGCCTTAGTGTACTAGGCAGTCTTCTCCATGGGGATACCCTGATAGTAGAACAAAACAGATTCAAGTGCTATAAATAAACAAATAAATAGAGGAGCTGGAGCGATGGCAGAAAGAGAAAACAGCAAGTCAATGCCTGTCCCCAGTGACAGACTATCCAGCAAGAATTCACCCTTGAAGGTTACACAACCTCCTGAAACAGCACCACGCTCTGGGGAGCCTATGGGGGACACATCATGTTCAAAGGACAATACTCACAGTGGATATGGGGATCTCAGCTGTTCAGATGAATGTGCTGCTTTCAGTTCTTGTCACAGATGCTCATTGCCCTGGCTCTCCTGAAATTCAAAACGGCTGCAGAGGAGACTGGTCCAGAGAAACAAGAAGACAGAAAGGCAAGATGGTGTCTGCAAGGTCATTCTAGGTTTAGGGTAGTGACTAGAAACCATGTTGTAAAGGCTAACAGTTGACCACCTGAGGATTGTGAGGTCACTGCAAATTGTGACAACATCTTTGTTTCTCTTATCTTGGTGTTTTTGACCTTAAAAGAAGAGAGATTTGGTAATTTTCTAAAATGAACATTTCTTGATGATGACTATGTCTACGTTCAGTGCCCAGCGGGAGTCTGGAGCCAGTATATGGTGGAAACAGAGACCAACACAAAATGAAGGCAGAGTGGTCATGCTTCTGCCTTCCTGTGCTTGTAAGACTTCTCTGTCGCCGTGAGACACCCTAGAGGAAAACTTACAACAGGAAAGGCTGGTTTTCACTCACGGCTTTAGGCATGGTTGGCAGGATTCTTTGCAATGAGTATTGTTAAGACTGGACATCAAAGTGGTGTGAACACATGGTACAGGCTGCTCATGGTCAGGAGACACAGAGTTCCTACAATGTCAGCTCCCTCCCTCCTCCCTCTCTAGTTCCACTGTGCTCCCAGACTAGGGCTTAGCACTACTCACATTCAAGGCAGAGCTTCTCTACTTAGATTAATTATCTCGGAAAACATTCTAAGAGCTGCAGCCAAGGGTGCATTTCAATACAATTGAGATTAACCACTATGGTTACCCATCAGTCATCTGTAAATCACATGAATAGTTAGTACTTTTAGATGAAGCTACAGTCCCTGCCACAAGTTTGCATCTGCTGACTTACTAAGTAATGTCAGAAGGTTACCCCAACAATTACCGTTTCCTTCACTAAGAATTATCAGAACAGGAGGTTGGCCTTCTCTGTTGTACCAGTATAAGGTGTAATAGGACTATGTTCTGTTACATTGTAAATAGTTGTCCTGCCTACTGGTTTAATAAAAACACTGGCTGAAAGCAGACAGGAAGCAGGGCTACCAGACTAAGAAAACTGTGTGAACAGGAAGAACAGAGGAGAGAAGCCAGAGAGACACCACGAAGAGACACCAGAGGGATGCCAACAGACGAAAGAAGAGTACCATGCTGCTCTGAGAAAAGGTACCAAGCCACATGGGCAAACAGATTAGTAGAAATAGACTGGAGTAAGATGAAAGAGCTAGCTAGTAATGTCTGAGCCATAGGTCAATCAGCATACAATTAATGTAAGCTTCTGTGTATTGCTGCAGAACTGCGGCTCTGTGGGTCTGAACCACAGGCCGGACAAGCCAGAAACTTTTTATTACAATAAGAACCTAAGCTCCATACCTAGAACCCATGGGGAAAAGCTTGAAACACTGGCTTGCACTTATGGTCCCCATGAAGGACCCTGCTTCAAAGGTGAACAGTACCTGAGGACTGACACCTGCACCTACGCTTAGTCTCTGACTTCCACATGAATCCAAACATATATGTTCACCCATCCACAGACATATACATGAATGTATAGAACAAATAAAACAAGAATGCAAGGTTGGTAGTGAAGAGTGTGCCATATTTGGGGGTATCAAGGAATACCATCATCCCAGCAACCCTCAGAATGTTCTTTTCACTTTCTTTACAAGTAAAGTCTGGTTCTTTCTTGGGTAATGAAATCATTGTTGATCTAGGAATTAATCACACAGTACTTGTGCTTAACACTTCCTGTTTGCCCCACCTCCTGCAGCAGTGACCAGACAACCGGACGCGGGACATTCAGAAGGTGTCACATCAAGTCTGGAGCCATGCGTCATTTGACTTGTGATTCTTAAAGTTTAAATATCTTGCTGTCAAATATTCAGATCCAGTTTAGCTCTAAGAAGAGCTAAGGGAGTATCATTGTCTAAATAGGAAAAGGTCCACCCCCTGATTTGAGCCCTTGATACTCAGATTGAGGCACTGCCTGGGGGATGTTCTGGACACAAGGGAGGGTGGGTCCTGGCAGCTTTAACAAGCTAGACTGCACCACCCAGTCTCCTGGGCTAACTAAACAGACAGGAGCAGGCAACACTGGGAAGAGAAACAAAGAGGTGCAGTGACCCCCAAGTCCATCATCAGGGTCCTCACAGGAGGCTTAGGTTTATAGAGAGCAAGAGTGTGCATATGTAAGCAGAGCTGGTCAAGGTGTGGCCCTGCCCAACACTGACCCATCAATTCTCAGCTCCAGTCTGTTATGTACGGTGGGCTGACAGGTTTTCAGAACTGGGTAACATCTCTTCCTGGGAGACAAGCTGCCCCTCTGGCTGTCACTAGGCTTTTTTTTTTTTTTTTTTCATCACCAGGAGACTCCTAGGAGACCATTGTTTTAATAGTCCGATTGCCAAAGGAAGGGACACAGTGTGTCTCTTCAAATACCTTCGCTCCTATCAGGATGGTTATGGGGTCTGGCTGAGCAGAGGAAGATCACTAGGTGTGGGTCTCTGCGAGTGGTTACACATAACCATTTCCTGTCTTGCTCTCTGCCTCCTGGCTGTGATGGTGTGGGCTGCTGTGACCTCCCCTGTGGTGATGGGCTAAAGCATCTAATAATATGACCCTCCAAAATGTTCCCTTCATTAATTTGCTCTTTGTCAGGTGTTTTCTTACAGTTGTATAAAAGCAATTAATGCAAAGCTCCATAACACTCCACTGTGCTTTTGCTAGACCCCTCCCCATGCCCTATGCCCCCTCCTTCCTCCGACCCTTTATCCTCTAGTGGTTCTTGCTGTAAGCTGAACAATGGCTAGCGATGGTCAGGAGTGATGACTGATCTTCTCAACTGAATCTGAAATTAATTGAGAAGCACCTCTCTACAAATCTGTGTGGACATCTCCAGGAAGGATTACCTGAGAGGGAGGACTTGATAGAATGATGAGGAAAAGGGGTGCTGATTTTGCCTGTCCCCCCAACCCCTGCCCATAAGTACATGTCTAGCTGCTGCTGCTGCTGCTGCTGCCACCACTGTACTCTTTTGGTGACATTGTCATACACCTTCCTCATCTTTCCCAGGAGGATGAAAGATCAGAGGCTCTCCAAGGATTCCTCAGGCCTCTGGCACCTTTCTGGGACTGTGGAGGCGCAAACATTGTGAGCATTGTGGCTCTAAGATGTGGATAGTCATGCTGTACTACCCAGATCACATACTGAGAGCCCATCGGTTCTGTCCTCCGTGGAACCCTGGCTGACACACACGTGGGCACAGAGAGGAAGAAGAGGGGGCAAGCATGAGCTTGGAATAATTCACAAGCTTTGTGCTTATTTCTTTCACATTTAAGGTTGCCTGTACACACTTGGGAGGAGAGTGGAGAAAACAGAACACGGTGTAAGAGGCAAATTACAGAGGGGGAACAGAAAATCTCTTTGAGTCTCTACCTTCACTTAAAATATTTAGCAGAAAGAGTGGGTGTCAGGCAAAGGAATTGGAAAAATGTTGCTATACAAGAAAGTAGGAATGTGCTTTCTCCTTCCTGCCTGTCAGCACGGGGGAACTCTGACTACAGATCAGGTCCTGAGGCAAGATAAGGCCCTGTGAGCCCTTGCTCTGGGAAGGGTCCTATGGGAACTCTCCCTCTCCTGGAGCCCACTCACTTTCTGTCAGTGAGTTGCACTGACCACTGGGCTCCTTTCCTAAAACCTTGCAGAATTTGTTCCCAGAGAATGATGCAGGTGGGTAGTCAAAGGCACAGGCATAGATTCCTGCTTGGAGCAGGGTCCTTACCTCTATACAAAGCCTGCCATCCCCACTGAGGTACAACACAGGACACAGCCCGAAGTTGCTCTCTAGAGCACTGGGAGATGGTGCAGGCACTTGGTCCTGACCATGGAATCAGCAGAGTCTGGAAGGAGGGATGGTGCTGGTGAGTGACTAGCTTCTGTCAGACTCATGGGCTCACTACAGAGAGGGGCTTCATATGGTGCCACAGCTCTGTGTGTGTTTATGTTCTGCAGAGCCAAGGAGAGAACCTGAGGGCTCACACGTGTTAGACAAGCATTCTCCCCCCTTCACACACACACACACACACACACACACACACACACACACACACCCAGGTCCACATCCCCTGTGTCTGACTGTGCCTCTCCCATCTCCACTAACCAAAAGTAGAATGTTGCTGCTTGATCTATGATAAATGCTCAACAGCTGGTTACACCCAGGCCCCCATCTCTAAGATGACACCTTTTCCAGAGTGATGGGGCTTAAAATACCAGCATAGAGCCCGTGGGGGTGGTCCTGCCTTTAGTCCCAGCACCTGGAAGGCAGAGACAGGTGAGTCTCTTAGTTCAGGGTCAGCCTGGTCTACAGAGCTAGTTCCAGGACAGCCAGAGCTACACAGAGAAACACTATCCCCAATACATACATACATACATACATACATACATAAATACATAAATAAAATACCAGTATAGACTTTGCGGCCTATCCTTACATTGCAGTAAATACTGAGTGTGATACTAAGAAATAGATATTTGCTCTTTTCTCCAAGTTTCTGGAAACACTTTTCAAGCCCTAAGAACTTTTTGAATGACTTTGACACAGCTCTTGTAATTGTGTGTGCATGTTGTAGATTCATATTTTGGGAATGTGGTGCGTGTGTACACAAGTGTACATGCACATGTGTGCACATGTATGTGAATTCAGAGAACAATCTTAAATGTCATTCCTCAGGGACAGCTCAGCTCTTGTTACTCAGATGTTGCCCACCTTGAATTTTGTTTTTTCTATCCTGGGACTCTTCAGGTAGATTAGGCTGGCTGGAGAGTGAACAGCAAGCATGCATAGACTCTACCTCCTCTCTGGTGCAGGATTACAAACACAGGATATCACCCCATAGATTCTGAGAATGGAATTCAGGTCCCAGGTCCTAATAACAAGTACTTTATCTTCAATCCATTTACCACCCCCCTATCCTCTATCTTTTGTTATTTTTAACAAACCTGTGGTGATATGTTGGGATTAAAAGTATGTGCCACTGAAGCCCAGCTCAAACCCCTTTTAAGAGTACTGGAGTTTATAATAATGAGGTGGTTCCTGATTGGTTGTCTCTAGACAGTTGCAGGGCAGAGACTGGTTGCCTGGGAGACAGCCCTGGGAATAGAGGGTGTAGCTTCCCCTTCTACAGTGAGGGAATGAGGACTGTAGAGTAAGCTTTTTACTGTCCAGTACCAGGGATTTACTCAGCTCTCTCTGCTAGACGGACTCTGTAAACACACCAAGCAGTGGTGTGGAGATACACAGAGTTGGAGGAAGTGTGAGATGCTTTCGGGATAACCTTGAGCCAGGAGTGAGTCCTATAGAGAACATATTAAATTAGGCTATACACAGTAACAATATTGCAAATTCTCACAAGGAGTTGTGGCATGGATCAATCTACCAAATTGCAATCCTGGTACCAATTGCCTGTCATCCTGGACAGGCACAGAAGCACCTAGAATGGGCATGGAAGAGACAGAGGTCAGACACAGCAGTGTAGGTCTGTGCTAGGAGGGAATGAGCACTTATGCATAGTAGAGGTGAGACATGGTGACATCATGCCCGGAGACAGTGAATGCCTGTAAAACAATAAAGAACACAGGGGCCTAGTGTGAAATGAGAGATGGCCACCCTGTTCCATGAGATAAATTCATAGGAAAGAAGGACCCAAGGCTGTTCTCTGGTCTCCAGACATATGTGCATATATGTGCCCTTCCACATGTGTACCCATGCCCCATACATGCACGTTCTCACACATGAACATGCACACTCACATAGGTACATTAAAAACAACAAAATTCAAGTTTTCTGCTCTTCTGGTACATAGTGCCTGTAAATTTTGCCTATTGAATCTCTCCCTCCCCCCACCTCAGCTGGAAAATCCATCCAGGTATTTCCTGTGTTCATCTATTCAGCAAGTACTTGGAGGGCAGCCACCATGTTCTGGGAGCCGTCTTGGCGATCCCACAGTGAGACAATGAGGTAGAAGGAGCCCCCACTGTTGTCCTGGGACAGGGTCCCACTAAGTGTTTTGTAAGAGATTTGAGGTGAACCCTGTACATACCGGGGGTGAGTGTACTAGGAAAGGTTTCACTTCCAATTCAGACTGTGGAAGGGTTGCATTTGTGTCTGTGGTGAATTCAAATCTTCCAGCAGACTTTGGGTCAGGAGCAGGTGGGTCCATCTGCCCACCCTCACTGTGTGGCTTCCTCCTATTCACAAGTTCTACAGGAAGTCTGCTGTTCTGACCTATCCAGAGCATACAACTGCTTTGGGACATTAGTGATCAATAAATCTGGTCACCAGTTTGTCTACCCTGGCCTTCGGTGGCCCTAGCTTCATGGACACTTCACTTCATGGACCAGGTCAACACAGCTACCTGACCAAGCAGCAAGGATCAGCAACTGTGCAAACCCCATTGCCCTACCAAATCTGGGATATCAGAGATCTATCAGAACTGCATTGCTGGCCTCCCAGGGCCACCCTTTTGGCTAACACGATGTCACCCCCCACTGAAGTGGCCCAGTCTGTCTTCCACTATGTTCATACTCACCTTCCTGACGGCCTGTTTGAAGCACAGCCTTGTCGGCCAGCCATTGAACGCAGAGTATATCCCTCTGCAAAGTGTGGCAGGGGCTATGTCTGCCTGTCACCTGTATGGAGTTAGTGACTTCTTTTTCTGCTCTGAGCACCAGGCAAAACTGGAAAGGCTGCCTATGAAGAGCTTGTGGCCCCAGAGCATACATGAGCTTTCCTGCCAGATAAATAATGTATCAATATTTCATCATTGATTTTTTTTTCCCAGTAACTGTCTGCAGAGTCATAGGGCATATGAATCTGAAATGATTTCTTCCTGATGTACATTAATTTACCTGGATGTGACCAGGGTTTAATGAGCACAAACAGAGCAGGAAAGCAATGACATGGGAAGCTTGGATTATGACTGAAAAAACCAGGAGGACAGCTGGACAGGTCCAAAGGCTCCTCTGCTCAGCTTTTGAATCTAAGAGTCCATTTTTCCGCTATTGTTTTTTTAAGTGTGGGCAATTTTGACAGGGCTTTGAACTGCAGGGAAAGAGAAAAGCTAAATCCTTTGAATCAGCACAATCAAATGTAAGCATCAAAATACAGCATAATAAGGAGGCTGGGAATCTAGATTAAAATTCACACAGCAAGATGTCACTTAACACCTGCCAGAACAGCCCTGGACAGCTTAGGGAGAGAACAGAGAAAAGCGGACTCACTGGACTGGTTTACCTCCTATGGCTTGGGTAGCACAGAGATGGCTGTCTTACACTGGAGAGGCTCAGAACCCAGCAGCCATTCTGCCCATGACTCTGGATGCCTCAGGAGTCCCAATCTGGAGCCGAAGCCTGGAGGATTCCTGGAGAGCTGCTGGTCTTTTGTGCATGCTGGAAGCCTGAAGAAGCTGGGTCTTGATATCAGTGAAGGAATACTGTAGCAACCAGAGTGTAGAACTTAAAGCAAGGAGAGTCTTCCCACCAGCTGAGGGAAAGGCAGCGAGGCAGAAAGCAAAGCTCCCCACCGCTACCCCAAGCTCCACCACCTCCTTTTGTCTGGCTACCAAAGGAAGGTCCTGCCTACATTCACTATGTCTCTTCACTTCAAGTAAACTGATGGAGAAAATTCTTCACAAGTGCCAGCAACTCTTCTCTTAATTGATTGCAAATCTGATCAAGCTGAGATCATGGTCAGGCTGGTATACTCTTTGTGTCTCAGAATAGTAAATCCAGAGGAGGAAAGATGTCCAGATCTAGAGGTATACATCTCTGAAGTATGCTTTCTGTGTTTGTGCATGTATGTATGCATGTAGGGATGTATATGTGCATGTGGAGACCAGGGGAGCCTTGACTGCCAGTTCTCAGCAACTGTTCACCTTGAGGTTTTTAACTCTTTATCTCCACATAAGCCAGGATGGCTGGGGTGCCCCAAGGATGTGCCTGGATCTGCCCTCCACCACTAGAATCAAAGCACACTCCACCATGCTTGAATTTTTATGCTGTTTTTGGGATTGAATCCAAGTGCTCATGCTTGCTTAACAAGTACTGTATTGATTGAAGCGGCATCCCAGCCCCTGATGTCTGCTTTCTACTTCTGACAAATGGGAGCTTGCTTTGCTTGGATCCTAATGAACCTATATCATCACACAGCTCTTCTGACTGGGCCCCAGGGGTGCTCTTCAGCGGGCCTCTCCAGCTTCACACCTGCTCTCAGACTCACACAGGCCATGTTCCTCACTCCACAGCTTCTTCCGGGGATTCAGTGACTGCAGCCACATGGAAAGG
Source organism: Sigmodon hispidus (assembly GCA_004025045.1). Lineage (NCBI taxonomy): Eukaryota > Metazoa > Chordata > Mammalia > Rodentia > Cricetidae > Sigmodon > Sigmodon hispidus. Next base: position 105,939 of record PVIH01003792.1, read on the forward strand.
CAGCAACTCTTCTCCTAGAGAAATGTCAACTTCTGATGCCCCAACCCTGTTGACAGCCCCAGGGAAAGCAGAAAGAAAGGCACATACCAGTTTATAACCCCCTCCCCCATACACACCTGCAGAGTCCTCTAGGGCAGTGAGTTGTGGGGCTGGTCTGAGTGCCTCTCCTGGCTAACAAAGAGGTGTCAACCACACACAGCAAGAGCAGGACCAGCCTAAAGGAAAGAAAGGGGGCTTAGGGCACTTTCACAGGTGCCCAGTTAGCCCTCCAAGCTTGGCTAGCTCAGTGTGACAGGAATGGACGTTCTGAGGATTTACACTGTAAACTTTGCAGCATCGTTTTCAATCTCCAGCCAGTCAGTCTTCAGCCAGCCCTACCAAGAACATCTTCCTCTCCTACACCCTTGATGCCATGATATTCTTACTCAACACTGACCCACAGTGACAGCCATCTGACTATGGACTGAAACTTCCAAAACCATTACCCCAAATCTCTCTCTCTCTCTCTCTGTCTGTATGCAGGTGTGCCCATGTTCATGTGTGGGCAGATACATGTGATATGGAGGCCAGAGGCTAACATCAAGTGTCAATCATTGGAATGTCAGACTTGGTTTTGAGAGACTGTCTCCCTTGGGACCCTTGGCACATGATTTTCCAGGATAGGCTGGCTGTCCACAGAGCCCCAGGGAAGGATCTGCCTGTCTCTGTGTGCCCAGCATTAGAATTACAAGTATGCACCACCATGCCCAGTGTGTTTACATGGGTTCTGGGGGATTGAACTCAGGCCCTCACATTTGTACAGCTAGTATTTTGTTGACCCAGCCATCTCTCCAGCCCAAGTGTTTTCTTAAGTTGACTTTCTCATGTTTTTTGTTATGGGAATAGAAAGCAGCTAACACAAATATTAAACCCAATAGAGACACTTAGTAAGCATTCTGTTTGTGACAAAGGTCCCTAAGGAGACTTAGCCAGAATCCAGACATGATAACAAAACAACGAGAACATATCTTTTTATCTTTCTTTTTTTCTTTTTTCTTTTTCATTAGCTATCATGGGTACAGAACACAGCTCTCATATCAAAGGGAATAAGAGAGTGCTTATTCTGAGCCAAATGTAAGTCACCATGGCTTAGAAACACAGACTCAGATTGCCTTGAACGACATGCTTTACTGTGGAACTGGTCTCGTGACTCTTTCATAGTTACAAAAGGTAAGAAAGTCACAGGTCAATGTATTAATCGCATATGTTGATATTAGTGAGAGTTTTTATGGTCAAAGACAGGAACAGTTCAATTGTTGCTTGAGAATATTTTGTTAATTTAGTGTGTATGCACATGTGTGTGTGGGTGTGTAATTCTTATGATCTCACCGTATGTGTGTGTGCTCACACGTGTGTGTAGTGCATGTGCACATAGCGTGTATATGCCAGTGAGAGAACAACTTAGAGGATTCGCTTCTCTCTTTCCATCATTGGGTCCCATGACTCACTGAGGCCACCAAACTTGGCATAAGCACCTTTGCCCACTGAGTGTTCTCATCAGCCATGGTTGGAACCCTTGAACCTGCTCCTAGTGTGTACCTAGAGACACTTATCAGACAGCCAGGAATCTCTGTTACAGGTCCTAGTCATTACCTGATGGCATACTTCATTGGGGGTTGGTGGAGGCTAGTGTGTTAGCTAGTACATACCAATAGCCATGAGGATGATAGGCCACATAGTGGGAGGCAACAGACCACTGTAAAGGGCCTTAAACAGCCAAAGATAATTTTGGATCTTCATCTGCACTATCCCAGCTCTCAGCAATAAGGAATTTCTAAACAGTTAATCATCCTAGCACAAAGTTTAGAACAGTCAGCCCCACCAACACCACTCTGGGAAATCACTCAACTAGTATTTTAGAAATTTCAACATGAGTGTGTCATATTTTTCTCTGAAAAGTTCAGTTACAAAAATCTTATCAGGAGGCATGCAGTGGGGGTTCTTTTGCCTAGAGATGACTCTGTATCTCTCTTGTTTCGCTTGCTCAGCCCCATAACTATCTCAAGAACTGCATGTGGGAGATAGCACTCAAGGTCTGCAAGCTTTCAGTGTATGTGAAACCAGGACAAAGGCAGACGTTCCATGGAAACTGGAGGGAGGTACTCCTTTGACTTCAGCTCTCTCTAGGAGTTGATGAGCATGGTACACCTTGGCCTGTGGGTGCTGACAGCTGGCGGCCTCCTAACAGGCCCTTGCATGGTGTCCAGTATCTCTTTCCTGAACAGCCGTCTCCCAGTTTCTCAGCAAACTGTAAGAATGTCAGCAAGTAGCCTGAAGGCAAGGTGTTTAGAGACCCAAAATACTCCCCACTCATGGCCTTGAGTAACTATTATACATCTACAGTGTGAGTGTAGGGTAAGAAGGAAAGCTCATCATGCAACCCTGGCCGGCTTCCTGCTTGCAGCCCTCCTGCCTCAGCCTCCTGAATAGCTGAGGCCACACAGGTGTGCCAGTGTATGTGGCTGGGCAGCTAATTCTTGTTTTCTTTCTACTTCTCTGTACTAGTACACTGTGCAGGCCTTTCAGATGGACTTAACCTGCTACTACAGTTTTACTCTTTTTGAATACTAAAACTATCCTGTGTCTGGATGGGCCAGTGTCTGCCCATTTACCTACTGAAGGATGATTTGTGAGGGAGTCCTTAGTCACACTTTGAGTTTGTGCCAGTATTAGCCCAAGGGCAGAGTATCAGACCAAGCTACACAGATCATTCCCAACCATAGCACAGTGGCCCAGATTTCCTACTTAAATCAGAAGGCAGAGATCCCAGGGACTCTGGACGAGGAATGTTCTCCAGTAGAAGATTAGAAATTCTGTTCAAGCATGAATTCCCACAGGATGTGTATGAACCAAGAAATGGGGATCCGAGAAATTCTGCTAGAGGTAATTTAGCAAAGTGGTCAGAGGTCCATGTGCATGCATGCACAGTAAGTGCATGATATATGCATGCATGTGTGCATGTGCTTGCCTATGTGCCTGCATGTGTATAGATAGATAGATAAATAGATAGATAGATAGATGGATGGATGGATAGATAGATAAATGGATAGATAGATGGATGGATAGATGGGTGGATGGATAGATAGATGGATGGATGGATGGATAGATAGACAGATAGATAGAAAGATAGAAAGATAGACAAATCAATGATAGATGGATGGATGGATAGATAGATGGATGGATGGATAGACAGACAGACAGACAGACAGATAGATAGATAGATAGACAAATCGATGATAGATAGGTGGATGGATAAAGAGATGACAGGATCTTATGGCTGGCCTCAGACTCTATTGTTTGAGAATGTTCTTGAATTGAAGAGTCTCCTGCCTTTACCTCCTGAGCGCTGGGATTGTATGCATGCATTTCTATGCCTAATTTTATTCAGTGCTGGAGATGAAACCTAGGACTTTGTACATGCCAGTAAAATCTATACGAAGTAAACCACACCTCAACCCTCTCCAGGAATATTTTATAATGGTAAAAGCACCCGGAAAAGCAAGTGCCCTTGTCTGAACCCTGAACTGAACTGGAAAGAGCTGCCCAATTAACTGCTCTTTCAAAGCTCTATGACAATATCTGTGGGCATGGAGTCAGGAAGACTTTGAGACTGACAATCTATTCATCATGACAGCTACATCCTTGGTACCAGAGCCTAGCCTGAATGAAACCAGACAAAGGGCAAAGCCTGATGAATGCCAGCAGTTATCACTTCCTGCATCTTGACCCTTTCAGATGTGAACAAATGGTCCTACACTCTCATCTCCACACGTCCCCTGCCACAATGGACTCTATACTTTTAAACTGTGAGCCAAAGGAAGCCCTTAAGTGTTCTGTCAAGGCTTTTCACCACAGTGACAAGATACAGTAACTAACACACAGGCCATGATGGGAATTGGCAGGAGACAGTTTGGCCACAGCACAGGATGGAGGTTTGTCCTATGATCTGTGGTGGCTGTCTGAGATCAGCTTTAAGCCCTGACTGTAAATGATGGGAAGGAAGCTCAGTGCGTAGATGGGCTTAGATCCATGAGGACCAGCATCTGCAGTGGCATTTTACTCTGAATTATTGAATACATGGCCTCCTCTAATAACTTCTGGGCCTCCAACATCTTCTTATTGGCTCTAGGGCTGCAGATTAGTCTATATTTGTCAAAAATCATGAATACTGATATTGAAAGAGCCCTGGACACATTGTCTAAGATATTTGTCATATAGAATCTCCATAGCATTCCTTAGGACAGGGAAGCAGGCTGAGGCTTCTGTGTGTCATCCCAGAAATGCACGTGTTATATGTATCTGACTTGGAGGGGAGATGACCTTGCATTTCTAATCCTCATTCTGGCAGACCCCAGCAGTTACAGCTTCAAAGAGCTAAGGCAGGAGGATTTGATACTAGCTTGTGCTATCTACTGGCCAACATTGTCTAAAGAAAAAAAGTTAAAAGAGGGAGGAGAAGAAGAAATAAGAAAAAGAATGATGAGAGGAAGGAGGGAAAAGAAATAAGGGAGGGAGAGATGGCGGGAGACGGGTAAAGAAGAAATCAATTATGGAAGTATGTGCTGAGCAGGGGAGAAGGTGTAGAGCGTGAATGGGGATGATGATGAATCATAATTAGATATAACAACATTCATGGCCAATACTGCAGCCAAATTTCAGTTTCCTCTAGAGGGAGGGGCTGGGACATGGAGCCCAGGGTATCACCAGGCTGGAAAACAGTGCTGCTACAATCTTTGGGGGATTCGTAGAGCTCTCCTGTTTCAGCATCTTCTCAGCTGCCCTGGCAGAGCCTCAGGCCTAACTTCTCAGATCCTCACATCCTGCTCTTGTCTCTATTGCTTTCATTGACTATAACAAACATTTGTAGTGAACTGCTCATAAGGCTGAATGACTTTCCCTAATTGCATGGTGTGTTTTCTTAGAAAGTGCTTCACAGACTGCCCTGAGCACAAGACTTCCTGAAAGACTGAGGACATAAAGAGAATTTGTTGTCAAGGAGGTGTGAGCCTTTGCCAGAGGACACAGGACTCAGTTGTTCATATTCCTCCTCTGGAGGAGCTCATTACAAACCTCCACTATGTAATAAAAAGCAGCAAGCAGAACAGGATGTGTAGAGCAAATAAATAACACTGCAACGAGAATGGCGCTGCCCATAAAGTGTGCTGCCTTATGGCATCAGAGCCACTGCTGACAGCCCCTGCCAGAAGGCAGCAGGGACACATGCAGGGTGGCCTTCAAGGTCTGGATCCTGTATCACCCAGCAAGAGCAGAGAGAAGTGTGTGCACACACAGTATTGTGCCGTTTTAGGAAGTGAGGGGAGCTCACATCCACTTGACTCGCTAACACCCCATATGCTGTGCTGGGTATTTTTGCCTCTGTCTCTTCTACTATAAGCAGGTTTCATACATATATTCTCTTCTACAATAGATATTCAGACCCAGAGGTATAAATTTGCATTTTGATTTCCTGCTTATATTATGCTGAAATTATTAATCTACTTTCAGGCAGGGTTGATGACTCAATCTGTGAATTATTTCAGACCCTGAGAGCCCACATAAAAGACCAAGCAGAGAAGGGCACACATGTATAATTCCAGTTCTGCAAAATAAAAGGTTTCCTCAAAGGGGTTGGGGACAGTACCAAGCCACCGAGAGACCCTCTTTCAAAATGGAAGGTGCCAGAAGACCAACACACACTCAAAAGCTTTCTGGGATCTCCATATGTACATCATGCATGCATGTACTAAGGGCCACAGCTATATACAGAGAAAGGGGGGAAGGAGATAGAGAGACATATGCATTCACAAAGAGATTAAATACCATCTATGATGAGGTCTGGCGCCCTCTTCTGTAAAACTGTATGCATAATAAATAAATAAATCAAAAAAAAAATTTTAAAAGCAAGATTAGACTGTTCTTTAATATCAAATTGTGTAGTGGGATATCCTGCTATTGTGGCTACAATTTGAAATAAATGGAAGGAGTGTTCACTCTGACATGTCATCTCAGCAGATGTGCCATGCTCTGTCAATGCCACTAGAGGGAGCACAAGTTCACTTTCAATGCCTGGTCCCCAGACCTCGATGGATGTTTTCCATGAATGACACTGGGGAAAGCAACCATGGATCTATCAGCACTTATTCCACAAAAAATAACTGAGCAGACCAGGAAAGAATCCACATTAAAAATCTGAAGATGGGTGGAAGTTGGAGCTCACTGGCCAGCTAGCCTCGCTTACTGGTGGGTTTCAGGCCAATGAGAGACCCTGTTTCAAATAAATAAATAAAATAAATAAATAAATAGATAGATAGATAGATAGATAGATAAATAAATAAATGGGTGCTAACTGAGTAATTGACAGCTGTGGTAGTTCTCTGACCTCCACATAGATGAATGTGTGTGTGTGTGTGTGCATATACACACACACACTGGCACACTCTCACACTCTTGCACATACACGAACATAAACACATGCATATAAATTCTAATTAAGCTAATTTAAATCTAAATAAAGCTTTTCTAGAATGGGGGAAGTTGAATACTAAGAAATAAGAGCATGCTGTGTGGGTGAGTTCTGGAATCCCAGAACCGGTTTTCACTCCATCAGTAAAGAAATGCTCTACATTGAGACTACATGTCCTATGGAGGGGTAAATAGATGACTATAAGTGTAGTACGAACCCTGTCATCTCACTAGGCACAACTTTATTCAGTTATAAACAACAACTATTTGCCTCATAAATATAGCACATTTGTGGTGGTTTGACAGAAAATGGCCCCCAAAGGGAGTGTCACTATTATAAGGTGTGTGGCCTTGTTAGAACAAGTGTGTCACTGTAGGAGTCAGTTTTGATGTCTCTTTTTCACAAGCTTACCTCAGTGTGACAGTCAGTCCACTTCCTGTTACCTCCGAGTCAAGATGTGCGACTCTCAGCTCCAGCTCCATGTCTGCCTACATGCTGCCATGCTTCTGGTCATGATCACAATGGTCTGAACCTCTGAAACTGTAAGCCATCCACCCTCAATGAAATGTTTTCCTCATCTCTTCACAGCAATAGTAAGCCCAAACTAAAACAGAAGTTGGTACCAAGGACTGTGGTATTGCTGTAATAGGCCTGACCATGCTTTAGTGTGGAGTAATATGGACTTTGGGGCTTTGAGTTAGGAAAGCAGTGGAATGCTTTATGCACTGCTCAATGGGACAGACTATAAGGATCATGGAAGACAGTGGTGCTGCTGCTGATCTGAATTGTCAGGGACTAGCTCAAGAGGTTTTGGAAAAGAATTTTACTACCCTTGCCTAGAAATCATTTTTGTGATATTTTGATGAAGGAAGTGGCTGCCTTTTGTTCTTGTCCAAAGAGTCTGCCTGAGGCTAAATTGAAGAGTGTGGATTAATTCCCTCGGCAGAAGAAATCTCAAAACAGCCTATTATAGACTCTGTCCATGGATATTAGTGGTAACTCTAATGAAGATTTATAATAAAAGGAGCAGGCTGAGCAAGGAAAAATATTTGAGGAGAAAAAGGGTACCAGAAAGTGGAAGGGAGCTAAATGTTCTGTTCAAGGAGATAAAGGAATTAAAAAATGTAATAAAAGGAGTGGTGACTTCCGGGTAAGAGCCCACCCAGGGAAGCTTCCAACTTGAAAGGAACTTGAAAGAGGTTAGAACCAGGTGTAGCGGTGCAGATCTTTAATCCCAGCACTGGGAAGGCAGAGGCTGGCAGATCTCTGCATTTGAGGCCAGCCTGATCTAAAGATCAAAGGATATCTTGATCTAAAGAACAGCCAGGCTTAGGCAGAAAAGGAAAACAGAAATCGGGTGAAGATGTAATTAAATGAGGGACCATGTTCCAGTCCCAGCAAGGAGCAGAACTTGGCAGCTTTGGCCATGTGGTTCTGTCTTTAGAGTTAAGAAAACATTCTTATAAAGTATATATGGAATCTCAGAAACTCAAGTTCAATTACCAGAAAATTTTTATTCTATGTAAGATTTGTTACTAGGATGGAGGGCTTTATTTTTAATTGCTCTTATACAAAATGTTCTAGAGATTTTCAAAGATCATAATATAAAAGTAAAAATATAAATAGGGACTGAGATGGCTTAGTAAAATAAAACACTTGAATGAGAATGTAGAGACCAGGGAATTCATATTCCCAGCACTCACATAAACAGGCAGAGGGGTAGCAGCCTCCAGGGGATCTCTATGGCCAGCTGACTAGATAGACTAGCTGAACTGGTAAGCTCTGGAGTCAACCAGAGACCTAGTTTTCTAGTTAGCTTTAACTGTTGACTTAGCACAGCTGAGGATCCATTGAGAATGAAGTCTCGATTAAAGGATTGCCCAAATAAGATTGGCCTGTGGGCCTGTCTGTCAGGGATTGACATGGGAAGTGATGTAGGGAGGCTCAGTACTCTGTGGGTCTCAGGGAAGCTGGAAGGGCACAGTGTTTCTGCACATGTGAGAGGACCTCAGTGTGATCCCTAGCACCCCTGGAAAGGCCAGATGTAGCTGTGCACGCTCCCAACTCAGTGCTCACATGGAGGAACAACTGAACCGCAAGGGCTTGCTGCCCAGCCAATCTAGCAGATTGGCAAACCCTAGGTTCTGTCTCAACAAAAAGGTGGAAAGTGCTGACAGAGAAAGACATCTCAGACATTTTCACACAAAGATGCATTCACTCACATACACTCACATACATATACACACACATACCTTTTTCACACACATTCACATATACACATACTCACACACATACAAATTATTTGAAAGAAAAATGTAAAGTAACTTAAAGTTGGCCTCCTCCACACAACCACTGACAGGAGTTGCTGGGCTGGACTAGAGAGAGGACTTGGCGGTCAGAAAAACTGCTGTTCTCCCAGAGAACCCCACTTTGGTTCTTATATTCCAAGGGTCAGAGCCTCCTGTAGCTCCAGCTCCAGGGGACACAATGCCACTGGCCTCCCCAGACAACTGCACTCTCACGCATATACTAACTCACTAGCACACATCTGCATGCAATTGAAAATAATGGAAGTAAATCTTAAAAAGATAGCTGTTTGTATTCCTTCTTCCTGTTCTCTTTACTAAGATCTATGTGTCATTTGTTTTTATAAAACTAGCGAAATGTTACCCAGAGTAACATTGTAAACAATCACATAACAGGCATTCCCTCTGGAATCTAAGTATATTAAGTCAGTGTTTCCAATGGCTACAGACTAGTCCATAATTCACAGGCTTCAAATCTGGAGCTGTCAACCCTGTGCACATTTATTTGTTTCTAGTTTCCTACCTGTGTATGCAACATCAAAACGAACACCCTTGAGAACAAACATCTACTGACATCTTTATTCCCTTAGAAGAAATCCCTCCTTTGAAATGGAATTTCTAGGTCAGAAGGCAGGGATGGGCCTCTGAAACATCTTTGCTGTGAGACCGAAACCAAACTGTATTCTTGCCATCTGTACCATCCTCTTCCCTGTCCACTCATGATCGCACAGACATGTATCTTCCCTTCTGACATGCCACACAATACAGCATCTCTGCCTCCGAGTCTATTCTCCCCATGCAGGGCACCCTCATTGACATCAGTGCTTTTGCCCTCCACATCATAGCGTAAAGAGCTTACATGTTAAAACCTCCCTTCAGAAACCTAAAATGTATCTGCTGTCTTGTGCCAGCAGATTAGAAAGTAACAAAATGGCCATGCCACTGGCCAGTCTATTTTAACTGGCATTTAATATTTTACTCGTCACTTACTGTATGTATTAGTTACTGGTCTTTGGCTTTGACCAGATAGTGGGCATGAAGCAAAGTAAAGAAGGCAGGGCTTATCTCAGCTTAGAATTTAAGGGACATTGTGGTACCAGGGGCATGAGAACCCATCACATTAGCCCTCCACAGCCAGGAAACACAACACATAGGATCTGGACATTTTTCAGTTGGTTATTTGTATTCATAATTGAGTAAATGGAGTCCTGTGTGGAGTCACACATCTTCCATATAGACACAGGTTTTAGAAAGCAGTTCAGTCCTGAGATGTGGAGTAATCTTGATTTTTGAAAGACCAGTATATATTTTCTTCAACTAGCTACCGATAAAGTAAGGCTTGATTCTCTCAGTCTAGTCATTCCAAACTTTGCTGTCACTTCAAGATATAGCTCATGAAAACTATAAACCATAGTGCATGTGTATATAAACAACCATATATACATTCACTATATATAAAATGTTTATATATGTGTATGTATACCTCTCTATCTATACATACACACACTTGAGATAGAGAATCCCAACTTGTTGTCTGTTTCTGAAATAGCTTTAAGAATTCAGTAAAAACTCATTTAATCTCTGTGACTTTTTGTGTTTCTTGAATCCCTTGGATGCATAAAAAGGAGAGCAAGCTGAGCACAAGCATCTTCTCTCTTGGCTTCCTGACCGTGGATGTCACATGACCAGCCGCCTCACAGTCCTGTCGCTATGCTGTCCCTACTAAGATGGATCCCATCGTCAAACCTGAGCCAAGATCAACCCTTCCTCTGTGGATCTGCATCTTGTCAGGTGTTTTGCCAGAGAAACAAGTCACCATGTGACTTAAATACAGTGTGCACAAAGACCTTGGATGCTTTTGTTCTTATAATTTACGCTCATAAAAATGGCAAATTTAGTTATAAATGTAAACTTCTATTTAAGACCTTTCAGTCTTTTGCTCAACTCTGCTACACTATACCTCATGCAACTTCTGCAATGTGCCTCTTCTCTGCTACCTTATTGCCTTCAGACATGGTCTTCTTTTTTCCCAGCATGCCCCCTTCCAACCTCCCAAGTGCCTTGACCCTCCCTCCCGTATCTTTCAAGACTAGATCTTCACAACTCCTTGATTCTTCTATTGAGACATGCATTCACAAATTCACTCATCCATTCATTCACTCGCTCACTCATTTTCCATTCCCTTAGCAAACATTTCCCAGTGGCTGCCTGGTTCCAGTCATTCCACACACTGCTAACTTATCTGTTCCCCTGCCTAGAAAGCATCTTATCTAACCTGGTGGAGTGAGCATTCAGTACACCAATGTAATATGAAGTTTTTGGCCTGGCTTAGTTTTAAGCTCTGGACCTGCCCACCACTGCTTAGGCCTTTAAAAATGATTTAGATGTTTACATTAATTTTACAGTATTCAACTTATGGCTTATGTGTATTGTTAACTAGCTCTTGCATTTTAACTCAACTAATTTTTATTAATGTGTCTGGCCACTTGGCCCATGGCTTACCTATTTTGTTACATCTTGCTTCATGGGCAGCTGGATCACATCCTTCCCATATCTATACTCCGATTTCCCCGCCTACTTCTAAGATGACTGCCATAGGCCAAGACAGTTCCTTTATTAGTAAATGGTATTCACAACATACCAAAAGACATCCCACATCACTCTGTGACTAAGTAAAGAAATGTGGGCCAGAGAGATGGATCAGCACATTAACACTTTTGCCCAGGTTCCACTCAGTGGAAAGAGAGAACTGACTCAGGTTCTCATCCGACCCCTACACATACAAACCTAAAATAAGCTAAAATCTTATAAGAAGAAAAATTCCTCTAGTACTTTTAAGCATTTTCCCTGCCTTTGACATGCAGGCTGCAGCTCCATCCTAGAATAAAAGCCTGAGCCAGGGCTCTGCGTGCTGTGTGGTCTGAACATGGGTCAGGAAGAGCTCTCCTCCCCAGAAAGCAGACAGGGCTATGATAGAGAAACTGGAGCACTCTGCTGCTCCCTGGGAGAAAATAACTTTAAGTGAATCCAGACAGTATTTCTTAAGCACCTTTTATTTTAATTATCATAAAATAGTTTTAAATTTAACTGTGTATTTTAAATTATATGAGGCATGTTTCCTTTATCAATTTATTTTTGTTGGATACCTGTGCTTTTTATTAGTATTATTAATTTTGTTTTTTAAAGCAAAAGACTTCCCTGTCACTCCCTACACTGTAAAATTCTTCTGGTTTTATTATCTTATGTTTATTATCTTATCTTTATCTATGCTCTTTGGTGTTTTGAGACAGTCTTAAACATCCCAGGCTGTTCTCAAACTCATATTAGCAAGAGTGGCCCTGAACTCACGGTCCTTCTGGCTTTACCTTCCAAGTGCTGGGGTTACAGACGTGCACCACCACCTATTTGAAAACTCAGAGTATGACTTTTCACAAGATGTTTCTGGGCTCTGGTTATGACAAGATACCAGAGATGATCTGTGTCTCCCTTGGATATCAGCCCCCTGTTCTTTTCTTTATACATCATCTGTCTTTCCTTTGGGCGATTATCTTTTCTCCCTTTCTCCTCAGGTAAGAGACCTGAACACAGGTTGTCCTTCTTGAAGCTGGGAATTCTGGGTGCTCTTGTCCCGAGGCTCTGTAACCACCACACTCTAGCCCTCACTGTCAGCTCTTGGAACTCATGCCCAGAGTGCCCAGAGCAGCACTCCACTCCTCATTGTGATGCTACCTGCAAGGCACTCACTTTACTGGCTAAACTATCATTCCAGCGCTTAGTCAATTTCAATTTTTGACTTAAATTTGCTAATTTTATCAATAAATGCAAATGAAATTGAAATTGAACTTTTTTCTCTTTAGTGGCACAAAAATAAAAGAAGTAAATAAAATTGCAATCTGACAATAGACTGCAGGGACAGAAGGATGAAATAAAGGATACGTGACCACCACAGCTGTATTCTAATTTTCATGTGGGATGTCAGAGAGAGGGTAGAAAACACACGCAGGTGTCACAGCTCGCAAGGGACCTGCTGGTCTGTGCTATTACCGCCTGCATGTATTATTCACCTTGAGATCTGCTGCCTACTCGGTTTCCACGCTCTCTGTTGATCACAGTGGTGAGTGAATACTAGGCAAAGGCATGTGGTCACACTCTGCCCACAGGACAGCCACAGCCCTCACAGGCAATGTTCTTTGAAGTGTCTCTTCTGCAAGTGCAGGTTTATGATGCATTCACTATGCATCCCCAGGCAGCACTGTTCGTCCATGCTGCCCCGTACTTGGGATTGCCCCCAGGACCATTGGGCATCTGAGACTCGGAGTGGTCTTTCCTAACTTCTCCTTGGCAGTTTTTCTTCTTGCCACAGCCCACTCATCCTAACTCTAGGCTCCTAACTCTAACAAAGGTCTCAGCTGGGAAGCTCAGACTACCTCCCCCTGCATCCCACCCATGTCCACCATCCCTGCAGTTTGACATGTCACCCTTTCTCCCATAACTCCCCTGTGACATGATCCCTAGTGTTTAAAATGCTGCTCATATGTCATCTCCTATAGGAATCTGAGCCTACTCAATTTCTCCACCCTGTCATTGATTTGTAATAAATGTCTTCACCTCATGTCCTTGGCATCTCTGATATGCTCCAGGCATATTCTATCCTCTTAGGCTGCATCAGCTCCCTCCCTCCTCTCCCTCCTACTTATCTCTGGCCCGGCGTTCTTGCAGAAAGATCAGGGTAGCAAGAACAGTGATGAAAGGAATGTATCAGCAGCAGCACAGGGTCTGATGTTTCCAGCACAGAATTGAAAACTACAATAATTTTTTAATCACTCATATTTTTTTAATTTTTAAAATATTCAAAAGAGGTAGTTCCAATGGGAGGGTTGAAAAAGGAATGACTAGGTTTCTTAAAGTCATTCTCTTGAGATTTGATGGTATGAGTGACTTGGTCTATGAGTTTCTTTAACTTCCCTGTATTTGATGATGGAACTGTGGCTCTTTTTTTATTTGTTTGTTTTTTAAGTGGGAAATGAAATAAAATTGGTTTTGTGTACAGGGAAAAAAAGACTCCTGGTAGGAGCCAAGAATTTTTTCTCTCCTTAAGACTAATGGGATGCTCAAATTCCTGGGCAGGTAAACCCAGTAACAAAATACAGCCAGGCTGTTTCCCAGTGAGGGCGCCTTCTGAGGACATTGGGTAGCAAGTAATGGGGAGTGACATCTTGGGATCATGAAGAATAGCACATGGGAGAGTTCTCAGGAACAGGAACAAGACCTCTTTCCATCCTAAATTAAGGAGCTAGAAAGAGCAAAGCAGTTTTCCCTACGACATTCTGCAGAAAGGAATGCTAGCGCAGAGCAAAGGCAAGCTGGCTGGCTTGTCATCTCGGCAGGACACAGTGGCTTTTAAAGATCTAGGCTGCAGCAAACCCATGTTCTACTTTCCCCATAGGGCAGTGCTCCTGAAAGGTACAATCTTTGGATCCTGCTACATCACACACACACACAGAGACAGAGACAGACAGACACAGAGAGAGAGAGAGAGAGAGAGAGAGAGAGAGAGAGAGAGAGAGAGAGAGAGAGAGAGAGAGAAAGAGAGAGAGCGAGAGAGCGCTATGCCCTATTGTCATGAATAGTCTGGGGCTTGAGACCACAGCTGTTGTTTAACAGACTGTCTGAGACTTACCAACTCTCAGAACTGTGAGACAAGCAGTCACCAGCTAGGGATGAGGAAGCCTAGGGCCTCCTCCTTCTCTAGACTCTTTGATGAGCTTTAGCAAGTGTACCTCATACTGAAAATGGGCCACAATGACTCGTTTCTCACAGCTTGGAGTCCAGCTACACTCTGTGCAGTCTGTGGGATCCTGTTTCTGTTATTGTTGTTTTGGTTCGGTTTGGCTTTTTGAAACAGTTTCTCTGTGTAGCTTTGGAGCCTGATGTGAAAGTTGCTCTATAGACCAGGATGGCCTCCAACTCACAGAGATCCTCCTGCCTCTGCCTCCCATGTGCTGGGATTAAATGTGTGCACCATGACCACCTCAGACCCTTTCTTTTTTCCCCTTGAACTTGGAGATAAAGGATGGTGTGTGACTAAAGTGGAACTCAATGGAGCCTATTAGGGTTGGATTCGCTGTCCCTGGTATTCAGATTCTAATCCAGCCTGTCTATGTGGAGGACAGAAGAGCCAGGAAAACATGTCTGCTAATCCTCTTGGTAACTCCAGTAGGCACAGGCCACCCAGCTCCTCTTGGGTGACAATGAACTGGGAGATGATCTGGTTCCCTGAGTAACACCCTTGAGGAAAATTGACCTCACTTTTGGCACATGTGTCTTGTCCATAAAGAAGGCTCCAGTGACCTCTACAATTAAGCAGGGCTGGCCATTTGCTTTTGTTTCAACCCCTTCTAACTCCCCAGTCCTGCTGTACTTGTCTCCTGCTGGCTCACTGCCTCAAACTGCTTTCAGCACTGTGAATGGGGGTATTGTCTCAGCCTGGAAGTGAGCCTGGCTGCTTGTACTGAGCTTTGAGGCTCCCAAAAGAAAGGGTCGTTGTGAAAATGCCTCTCATAGACCATTCCTGACCTCTAAGGAGCACAAGCTTGTGCCCCAGCAGGTTATGGGACCTCTTGGAAAGCTAGCTAGTAGCAACACTGTCACTTTGCCCAAACGACCAAGACTTACCCAATGTCTAAATCTAGTATCACTTGGTTCTGTCTGTCCTTATCTTCTTCAATGCAAACTCTTTGCTCTGGCTTTTCTGCAATTCCCAGTGGCCTCTGCAGAGAAAAACTAGAGAGACAAATTTTAGGAGAGATTTAGAACACTGAAAATGATCAGGGATTTACTTTATAATAACCAGTTCTTCTAAACTGGGATAGCTTATCTTTGGTCAAAGAGTGTGGTTTGCAAATTAAACAGTGAATGAGTTCAGTCAGCCCTGTGAAATATAGATGAAGAGTCTGTGTACATCCAGGATGCCAAGGGCACTGAACGTTCTAACAAGCAGCCCTGCACAGAAGAACATTTGCATCAGAATTTTATTGTAACAAGTAAATTTGCAGAGGGTCAGTAGGTTACATGCATTGGTTAATAATACTAGTGACTTACATATTAATAAAAAAAATTCATCTCAACATAAAATTGGAGTTCTAAAAAGGCATCTAACAAAAATTCAGAAGAGCAGATCGTTAATTAAGTTCAGAGTCTCTGATTGCTGGAACTACATCTTATTACAATTTGCCATAGATTTTCTGGCTGAACTTTTATATAATTGCTTCTTGATTTCCATTAACAAAACCCAGGAAATAGAAAAATGGATATTTAAAGTGCATTTTCAAACTTGATAACCTATGGTTCAGTCTATTTGGAAAACCACTTCCTACTGTAATATCAGGGCTGATAATATGACTGAGAAACAGGACCAAGACTTTGGTGCTAAATGAATAAGGTTAAGAGTCAGAGCAGAGATCAGATCTGGGGCCCCAAAGGAACTCCCATGGGTCTTAAGAAGCTGGAGAAGCCTCTTCATTCTTCAAACTATGATATTATCCTAGATAGCTTCAGCTGTTAACTTGGCTCAGTCTATAGTCACCCAAGAAGTGACTCTCGATTGACAGACTGCCCAGATCATACTGGCTAGTGGGCATTTCTTTGGGGGATGGTCTTGATTGTTGTTAATTGAGATAGGAAGACCCAGCCCACTGTGGGTGGCACCATTCCTTGGGCAGATGGTCCCAAGCTATACAAGAAAGCTACCTAAGATTGAGTCTGAGATGAGCTAGCAAACAACACTCCTTCATGGTCTCTGCCTCAAGTTCTTGGTTTAGTTCCCGCCCTGACTTCCTCGGTGATGGACTATGATTTGGAAGGATAAGCTAAATAGACCCTTTCATCCTCAAGTTGTTTTGGGTTGGATTGTTTTGTTATGGCAACAGAAGGAAACTGAGCACATATCTAGGTGTATTAACCTCCATCATAGTCTCTGATGACTTAGATGTTCCCGTGCTGGGGCTGACCAAGTTGGGAGTGAAAAGGAGAGTCTGGGAGACTCTGGACAGAGGTAGGCTCAGCCCTGGGAAGTGCAGCACATATTGCTACTCTCCAGGTCACAACCTAGGCTCTGGATACCTGACAGGGACAACACCTTCAGGCATCATAACTGTTTGTGTCCTGTCCCTAAGACTGTACTTTTCCACACCTTCCAACTAACTAACCTTTAGCTGCCAGTCTGTTTTCTGGTTCCCTTTCTGTCTCTGCATGAAAAACCCAAAGTGCAGAGGAGCTCAGTTTTCATAGACTCTGCCCTAAGACAGTCACCCTTGGGTACTAGGACATAAATTCTTAAACTTCTAGCCCTCTTCTGGTGGGATCATTCTGGGATGTATGTTTTATGCTATTTTCCAGAGCCTACCCCCACAGATATTCCTATCCCCCATCATTCTTTGCTTCCTCCTGTCTGCACTTGAACTTCCCAAACACCATTCATGTCTTATGAGAGAGGCAAACATGCTGACCCAGATACCCAGTTACCATGCACATGAACAAACCTAAACTGATTCAAATATTATTACATATGTACATGCAAAAATGACAATGAGATGTGAATATCCTTCTCATGCACTGATTTATTTGATCAGTTCTGTACATAGCTTAAAGACTTTGCTGAGTATTTCAGGATAAGGCTTGACATTTCATGTATGATCCACAGAGGAAATTATCTTGAAGGTTGGACATGTCATGCCCAGAGACAGGTCACAAGGAAAAATGAATGCAGTGACAAATATTTAATGAAGACATTTTGTGGAGACTTGAAGCCTGAACTTAAGGAAAAGTTGAGTGAATTATGAGTTGACAAACAAAAATTCAATACACAAAATTTTCAGCAGTTATGAGCTGGTACTGCCATCTTATATTCTACTTTAAGGATGGAAATCATGTCAAAAGTATAAACTAACTACCATTGTTTATTCCAGTGTAGCAGGTACATACCAGGTGTGGTGGTATATACCTGTAGCTTGATGCTGGGCATGCTGAAACAGAAAGATCTCCATTATAAGATTTTTAGTTTTACTCGTGTCTGTGTGGGGTTATCCACACAGAAGCCAGAAGAAAGTATCAGATCTTCAGGAGTTACCCAACTTGGGTGCTGGAAACCAAACAGGTCTTCTGACAGCAAGTGATTGAAACACAGAGCCATCTCTTCAGCTCAAGCAGAGGACAGATTATCTTCTAGAAAGCTTTGTATTAACAAGAAGTGGTAGTCAGTTGGTCAGTTTTGGTGCCTACAATTAGCTTACATTCTTAGGTTAGTCAAAAACAACTTCACCACCTACTAACTGAACCCTGTTCTCTGTGGGGCATGAAAATTAGAACAATGAAGCCAAAACTTGGTTTGGGCAGCAATTCACTCAGTTCCAAAAGCAGAGAACCTATGCTTTTGAACTTTCCCCAGAATCCTCCAGGCTATTGGAAAACTTTCTGTAGACCACCCACTTGACACTTTGTGTCCACCATGTCCCAATGTTCATGTCCTTCACTTTGTCATCACTGTGACAAAGTATCTGAGAGAAACAGCTTACAGAAGGAAGGTTTACTCAGCTCCCAGGCTGAGGGTGGAGTCCATCCTGGAAAGCAAGATACAGCAGGAGGAGCTTGAGGCAGCTGGTCATGTGGCATTGACAGTGAGGATGCAGAGAGACACGAGCGCTGGTTGGTGCTCGCTTTTCTTTTTACAGTTTTTGATCCTAACCCATGTGGTGCAGTCGCATTCAGGGTGAGTCCTCTTTCTGTTAAAGCTTCCTGGAAAGGCCTTTATAGAGTAATACATAGATGTGTGTCCCAGCTGCCACACTCACTGTCTAGTGAATCTTAGCTGTCACCTGGTGACATCTAGACTCACTTGGAAGATGGACCTCTGGGCATGCATATGGAGAACCGTCTTGATTAGGTTAACTGAGCAGAGAAGAAGTGCCCAGTGTGAGTAACTGCTTTCCCTGGGCTGGGATCTTGGACAGTATAAAAAGAAGACAGTGAGGTAAGCCCCAAAATTCCCACCCTTTGCTTCCTGACGGAGGTTGCAATGTGACCAGTTGCTCCAAATTCCTGCCGCGGTCACTACTCAGTGACGGGCTGTACCTTTAGATTGTGGACCAAACTCAATCCTTCCTTCTTCAAGTGGATATATCACAGCTACAGAAGAGTAGCTCAGCATTCATCGTCCAGTGTTTGTGTACCCTGCTGGTAGGCTACAGGAAGGCCTTAAGAGGCAAATATTATTAGCATTAAAGATGGAAACATGGAGGAGCAGAGAAATTAACAGACTTCCCTGAAGGAAGCTTAATAGCTGAGGCAAGCAGGAACGTGATGTTCAGAAGAAACCTGCCCAGTACTGGAAAAATGACTCAGCAGTTAAAGGCACCTGCTGCTCTTCCTGAAGACGAGGGTCCGGTTTCTAGCGCTCACGTTGCGTGGCTCAGTGATCTGGAAGTCTAGCTCTAGTGGATAGGGTGCCTTCTTCTGGCCTCTCTGAGTATTCTCTCCCTCCCTCCCTTTCTCTTCTCCTCTCCTCCCTCCCCCCTTCTCCCTCATACACACACATTTTAAAAAAATCCCTGCTGTGGGCTTATCCAGATTCAAATTGATTTCTAGCGAAGAAAGAGTTCAGAGATGGGCCACCTAGGGCTAGTGTAACTGCTTGCTAATGCCATCAAGTGCTTTGGCTCCATCAACTTCTAATCCTAGTTTAAAATTAGCTTTGGACTGCATTGCCATTGTTAAAACATAGCTGCTGAAACTCCAGGTGTTGACTCTAAACTGTAGTAGCTATGGAGATAGGAAAAGGGTGAGAATGTGGACTCATAGGCTTTGCTACTTGGGGAAGAAGTGCCATATATTTCTATTTTTAGCTCATTGGCTCTCAAAAATTGCAAAGGCTGGTCAGTTATAAATCTTGAGCATATACTGAGCCATATTGCATTGTTAATGTTCCAGAGAACAAACAAACCAACATCTACTTTGATGTATGGGTGGGTGCTGTCAGTGATCAATGACTTTTATAATGAGGCTCTAGATATGAAGCAAAGCCATAATTCAAAGCCATCTGGGACTAGACTTCTGGGCTTCAATTGCCTGGAAAAAGCTGCAAGAGATTCTCATTTACATTTTGCTGCTATATGGAGAGAGACAAAGAGAGACACAGAGATACACAGAGAGAGTGTGATGTGCAAGACATGGCTAGATATTGCTCAGGCTGCCAATCTCTTATAGCAGTTGCATCTAAAAGCTACAGGTCCATGACCTAACACCCATAGCCACATCTCAAATATTTTCTGAGACACACAGAGCCTCTGCCCTAAAACAGGCTTTGGTAATAATTTAAAAGATTGAAAGAACACAATATATTTGACCACAGTGTAACTGACTTAAACAAAAGTACATAGAGGCAATTTGTGCAATATACAATTGCATGTGTAAATCAACTATATGCTTATCAATAGCCAGTAGGTCAAAGAATAAAACAATAAAAATTAGAAAACACTTTGAAAAGGGTAAAAATGAAAACAAAAGATGCCAGAATGTGGGATATGACTTGTCGTTTGAATAAGAATGGCTGCATAAGCTCATATATTTGAATGCTTGCTCCCTACTTAGTGGAACTACTTAGGTAGCATTAAGAGGTGTGGTCTTATTAGAAGAAGCATGCCATTGGGTTGTGAGGTTTCAAAAGGCTTGTATCATTCCCAACTAGCACTTCCTACGCTTTGGTCATGTCTCAAGATGCGAATACACAGTTACTGACTGCTACAGTGCCAGCCTGCTGCCAGCTGCTCTGCTTCCATCCCAGTCATGGACTCTCACCTCTGAAACTATATGGTACAAATAATAAACTCTTTGGGTTGTTTGTTTGGTTGGTTTTGTTTTTAGGGGGGTTGTAAGTGGCTTTGGTTCTGATGCATTTTCACAGCAGCTGGAGTGAAACTAAGGCACAGAGAAATCAAATCTTAGAAAAGTTAGAAAGAACTGTCTAGGATAATTGTCTGCATTAGGAAAGAAGAAGGAGCTATGGTTAGGTCAGTGAAAGGGGCTCACCATGTACCTAACCATGTACAAGGCCCTGTTTTCAAAACACAAGGGAAGATTACCTGAATGCAACAATTTAATTTTTCTTAGAATAAGAGGCACAAACTAAATCCAGAGAAAAAGGAAAGAGATGGAGTTAAATGGAAATAGAAGTGAAGCAGGGTAGAAAAATAGAGAAAAACCTATGGAACTCCAAGTTAGTTTTCTGAGGTCAAGAGTGCCAGCCTATTCGCTGGACTAACCAAGAAAAGAGAAAAGTCAAACTTAAAACATGATGGAAAGCGGGAATGTCACTGCTGACATTATAGAAATAGGATTACAAGAAATGTGTTAAACAACTGTGTGCTAACAAATAAGATACATCAGATGAAATAAGTAAGTTTCTCTAAGGGAGAAAAGCTAATAAAATTGACTCAAGGAGAATTTGAAATATAAATAGTCCTATAATTAAGAAAAAGGCTTGTTGTAATTCAATCTTTGTAGGGCCTGCAAAGAAAGACCCAGGCTCAGAAAACTCCACTAGATCTTACTGGGTGTTTTTAAAAAAGTGTTAATAGCATGCATTATAAGCACTTCCAAAAACTAGAAAAAGAGGCATGTCTCAGCTCATTCCTTCAAGGTGTAAGATGACACCTCCCAAATTCAAAGATATGAAAATAAAACTACAAACCCAAAGCCCTTATAAAGAGAAATGCAAAAGTCCTCAACAAAATGAATCCAACAACATGTAAAAGGCTGCAGATAATGAGCTTGGGGAATTTGTGTCAGAAGCGAAAGGTTGATTCAACACAAGAAAACCTGTCAATGCAATACATATGTAGTCAACACGTGTCGTATAAAAAGGAGATTCCGCAACCTGATGGGTGTGACTCTCATCTATGATCAGAGACTTGATGCTTTACCTTTTTTTGTCAACAAAAAGAAAGGTTTTCTGTCAGTGTTTCCACTCAACATTGTCCTGAAGCTGTAGCTGGTAAATCCAGTGAAAGTGAGCAAAAAACTTAAAGCATTTCCAGTTGCAAGTGACATAATCTTTTATGCAGCAAACGCTACAGAATATTTCAGAGGGAATCTGAAGAGATGATTAGGCCCCAAGGGTTCTGCCCTGTAAGTGGATGAGTATCATAAATTTGTCTCCACAGTGATACTCAATCAGCCAAATAGACAGTGAAAATTGCCATCACACATATTTAGATAGTGTGTGAATTGTATGTCAATAAACCTACTGAAGGTAGCATAGTGGGCTGAATAGACGGGACAGTGGATAAAACATTTGCCATGCCAGCATAAAAACTGGAGTTTGCATCCACATGAATGTGATGGCCATAGAGACCCCTTGTGTAGCCCTAGTGATGGAAAAGGGAGGCAGAGATCCCCTGAGGGAGGGGAATAGCTAGACCAGCCTATGGGATCGTTAGGTCAGCCAATAGGATAGCTCCAGGTTCAAGTAAGAGACCCTGTCTCAATATTTAAAATGGGGAGAGATTAAGGAAGACTGGGCATCAACTTTGAACCAATCACACATGTATATCCACACACAGAGAAACATACATACGTATACATGGATACCATATATAAATATAACTACACAAAAATTAAAATGGTATTGTCTGGAAACATTTATCTTAGTTTGGGTTTCCATTGCTGCAACAAAATATCATGACCAAAAAGCAAATTGAGGAGGAAAGGACTTATTTGACTTACAATTCATCATTACAGTTCATCACTGAAGGAAATCAGGACAGGAACAGGGCAGGAACCTGGAGGCAGAAACTGATGCAGAGGCCATGGAGGAGTGCTGCTTACTGGCTGCTCCTCATGGTCAGGCTGCTATCCCAAGGATAGTACCATCCACAATGGGCTGGGCCCTCCCCATTGATCACTAATTAAGAAAATAAAATTCCTTATTAGCTGGGTCTTATGGAGGCATTTTCACAACGGAGTTTTCTTCCTCTTGGATGAAATTATCTTGTGTCAAGTTGACATAAAACTATCCAGCACAGCACTAATATATTAAATTTAACTAGCAGTTATTACCAATTATGGTAGCAAATTACCTGGGGGAATCCACATCAAATATTCCATGTGCAAAAATGTATTGAGATTCATTCAACAAAGTACATGAAAAATGTATATTTTCCACACAGCTGTTTCCAATTTGAAATCCCACCACAGCCTTTGCTCTGGCACCCCAGTCCTCAAGCAGAAAGCCCACAGCCGAGTGTCACCCCTCCACTGTGATGGAGGCTATTAGCCTTTATTATCTCGCAGAGTCAGAAACCAGGTTTTCTGTGCCAACTCACCCTTCCTACAGGCGCAGAACAGCAATCAAATGCCTGCTGCCACTGCCTCTAATTCCAAAATCTATCCGAACACAATTTACCTTTTGTTTCTATCTCTTCTCCACTTGGACTAGATTTGAAATGGGTGTGGTTAAAAAGCACCTTGTGAGAAACGTCTCAGTTCAGCTATGGTTTGCCTGGTGTACAGGTCTGGGCTCACTGGGCCAGACCTGGGCCTGATTGTCTCTTGGAAAAGGTTATTTTTACCTAGGTAAGTAAAGAATGCATTGGAGTACCGATTGCAGCCACAAGGAGCCCAGAAACAAAAAGCATGACATGAGAGACAAACACCAGAAGTGGCTCTGCCTTGGCCAGTGTAGACTCAGTGAAGGATCCAAGGATGTCTTGTCTGCGGGGCATTGATGCATGTGGACTTGCCTTTTACCTCAGTTTCTGGATCTCTTGTGAGGACACATTCCTTGGTGCACAATCCGGATCCTACATTTTGAAACTACTCTCTCACATACTTTTTTCTAGATTAGAGGGATGGGACTAAACTTCCCCTTAAAATTTGCAAGTAAATTATAAGCTTTATAGTGACTGCCAGCATGTAAGCCAGGCAACACAATGCTTGCTATCATGGAAACCTCTGCATCACATGCTCCAGAAACCCTTTAGCATGGGCTCTGGAAACCACTACAGGCTTGGTTGACCCCTGCAGGTTGAAAGCAGCAGGAAGGAAGTCTCCAAGACTTCTGTAGCCAGCTCTCTCCATCCTTCATCTCTCTCTGTAACTCTTGCCCTCACCAGTCCAAAAACAGTACACCGCTCAAGACCTTGGAGGGCATTATTGTCACTGCCTACTATGTGTATTGGCAGGACAAAGGCACTTGTACTTGGCGTCATTTGCTAGTAACTACAGTATTCTGCTGATGGCATCCTGGTCATACTGGCTTCAGGTCCCTTCTCTCAAATCTGTGTTCTAGCCATGGCTGGTCTGGCCACAACTGCATTCAGTGTTAGAAAAGTAATCCAATTCAGCACTCTAATTGTGGTCAAGCAAGCATTTGTGGCCCCAAAGATCTTCATTTTTATACATTCCCCACACTATGGATTCTTTTGAAGTGAGGGTCCTCTGTAAAAGAATAGTTCCAAGAGGAAGGCTTTGCTGAGGGAAGGCAAAAAAAAAAAAAAAAAGCTGTTACTGGAGTCACTAGAGGCAAAGCCTGAACCCTGACAGGTGGGAGCAGCATGCTGACACTGGTCTCTTGGAAGCAAGGCTTTATTTTGGCTCACATGAGTCCATCATGGTGGAGAGATGAGGGGCAGCCTGTCTCGTGGTCCATCATGGTGGAGAGAGCAGAAGCAGCTGGTTACACTATGTCTGCAGCTGGAAAGCCAAGAGAGATGAATGAATGCTGGTGCTCAGCTCACACACACCCTTTTCTTTTTCAGTCTAGGACCCCAGTCTATTGAATGGTGCTTTTTGGTTGGGTCTGAAGACCCATCCCAGTTAACCGAGCCTAGCAGACATCCCCAGAAACTTGCCTCTTCTACTGTCCCAGGTTCTGTGAAATTGCTTGTTGATAATGAGGGTTGCTCTGAGAAAGTGGCATCTAATCCTGAGAACGGCAATGTCATGATAATGTTCAGACAGAAGGGCCATCCTGAAAAATAGAGTGCTGGTTTTGTCAGTTAGACATTGGAAAGAAAGGTCTTGGTGCTAGCTTTGATTCTATGCTAATTTTTATACAGCTCAAGTAAATGAACATTTTCCCACATGGTACTCTATTGGCATGTTCCATCTGTAATGAAAGACAGTGACAAACAGGAAAAAAGTGACTTCAGGGCTGTCACTGGCTCCTCTGCTCAGTTACACCGATGTCTGTACTGTGACTCACACCCTCCTCCACACCTTTTACATCTGGTCATGTTTTTCTCACAGAGATCGTATGAGAGACTATTTCATGAACGCCAGCCTATTATACAATACTGGTCAAGGTCACGGTGGATCTGTTTGGCCTCCCATCCTGATGGTTAGTTGGCACTGTATGCACCCAACGACATGGCCTCCTAGAGAGGGCAGCTTCTAATTTTGCAGGCAAGACATAGGAGAGATCTCTTCACTCAGCATCTCCAACCATTTGCACACAGGACAGATAGATTCTGTTCCCTATGGAGAGCCAGCCATGGCAAAGTGGACACACTTCTTTCCTCTGTCGCTCTTTCCTCCTCACAAAGATCAGTCACACACCACACAGTGATATGTTGTTCAAGGATGAACCACATAGCCTTTGATGGCCCTACAAGATTAAACTGCTTAGACACATTTGTGTAAACATAGGACACAATGTTCACTATGTAATCAAGTTGGCTGACAAAGTATTTCTCAAAACACTACCATAGTTAAGCTATGTGTGTGCCACCTCTCCAATCAGCTTTGCTTCCTAAGAGTTTTTTTTTCTTTTGTTCTTCTTTAAAAATCTACTTTTATTAATGTAACAGAACGGGTTTTACTAAGGTATTTTCAGACTTGTCATTACACTTTGTTTTCAATTTTTCGCCTCCAACTGCCCTCTCCTGTGCCCTGCCCACATTTCTGTTTCTAGGTGAGTCCCATCAGTCTCTCCTCAGCTCCTGAGACCTCCTCCTCCCTCACTTCATCCTCTCATTCATGTCATGACACTCACATGTACACATATAAATACCAGGTGTGGCCAGAGAGGTGGCTCAACCAGGAAGAGCATTTGCTACTCTTGCAGAGGATGTAGCTCAGTGCCCAATATCTATAACTCCATTTCCAGAGCCGTGATGCCCTCTTCTGGCCACCAAGCACACCTGCACTCATGTGCATACCACTCGTCCCCAAAATTATACAAACACACATACTCATAATTAAAGTTTTTAATCTTTTAAAAATGAAAATAAGGGCTGGAGACATGGCTCAGCAGTTAAGAGCACTGACTGTTCTTATGGAGCACCTGAGTTCGATTCCTAGCATCCACATGACAGCTAACGACTGTCTGTGATTCCAAGATCTGACACCCTTACACAGTTATACATGCAGGCAAAACACCAATTCACATAAAATAAAAATAAATATTTAATAAATAAATAAATAAAAATAAATAAATACACACATATTCTTACCCTCCGCTGTGTGTGTGTGTGTGTGTGTGTGTGTGTGTGTGTGTATGTGGTGTGTAACATTTTAGATCAAGGGTTCTATGCATGGAAGGAAGCCTGTGGTTTTTGTCTTTCTGCTCTGACTGATTTCACTTAGCATAAGAATCTGCAGTCTCATCCATCACACACCCCAACCTGGCAGGAAGCATTTCACACTGGTGTCTGAGTGGGCAGAATCTGCTCTCTGCTCTTCAGAACATTTCCTTTTTTTCTTTGCCTTTTCAGGTTGGATTGGAAGCTTGTTATCACAATGTCCTAAGTTATTACTCCTTCAAGTTCAGTCCGTGGGGGGGGGTCATATCTGGGAAGAAATGCAATCCCACATCTGTCAGTGCGATAACAGAATTCAAAACACAGTACCTTTTTAAAAATAAACAAGGCAGGAAAACCATAGTACCTCCTTTCTCTCTGGTGTGCTGTTTATAAATTGTCAGCTTGGAAGGCTTTTAATGTGTGCTTTGAAGAGAGGCGCTCATTCAATATGCCTTTAAGTCACAAATAAACCTCAGTCCTTAGAAAGAAAAAATGAGTGGAAAGGATTCCTGAGCTATTTAGACTATTAACTAGATGTGTTTGGATTTGTGTGCGTGCACACAAACATATGCACATGTGTGTATGTGTGCATATTTCTGTGTATGTATTTACATATATACATATATCTATGTGTGTGTATGAATATATGTATAAATGAATGCACACACATACTCATTTTTCTGCAGTGCAATGTGCTGGGATAGGAATCAGGTGAATGCCATAACTTCAGTATGACAATTAACCAGCCTCTTGTTCCAGAATTCAGTAAGAAAAACCAAGACAGAGGTGGGCTTTCTCATTGTTTTTCTGTTTGTAGTAGAAAAGAAGGCCTTGCCAAGTAGATGGTGGCAGGCAGGAGCTAGTCACCGGGGCTGCACTAGAAGATGTGTCCTAGGAGATAGTCCTGCATCCATTTAATCTTCACAGAGACTTTGTTCCTTGCAAGTTGTGCCTCTACTTTGCAGCTTAGAATATTAGAATTAAGAAAGAGTGGCCAGGACTCCAGAGCTGGGCATGGCAGGCAGGGATGCATACCCAGATGGTCTCAGTCGAGACTGTGATGTAGAGTCTGTGCTCCATCTGTCTTTTAAATCAAATCACAGGTCCCAGCCTCCAATAGGGGAACAGCTTGTGTTGGCAACCCACTCTGTGGACAACAATGGTAAACAGCAGATTAAAAAGAAAACAGCTGTAGAAGACACAGAGCATGCTGGGAGGAAAGTAGGATGGTCCCAAAGAGGTCAGGAACGCACTGCTGCTCCAAGACATATGCTCATCCAGCTCTCCCCGCTGAAAACTTTCCATGTTTCCATCTGTGGAACAGATGAAGTCAAACCAGAAAGATACACTCAGAAAAATGTAAATAAGCTAAAATAGAAAAAAATAATAGAAAGGGGAGGCCTATACCCTGGCTGACCCTGAACTCTGTGTTTCTGGACAAGATGCCAAATAAACCAGGAAGACCATATGCAATACCTACAGGAAATCTAAGGGCCATTTTCCAAAGATCAAGTGTGTTAGTTTCTGTCGCTACAGCAACACATCTGAGTTGATCAGCTTACAAAGACAAAGGCTTTGTTTGAGCTCATAATTTGGCGGTTCCAGTCCCAAGTCAGCTGGCCCTGTTGCTTTCAGATCTATGACAAGGTAGCATAGTATGGCTGGAGCAAACAGTTTAACATGCACAGAGCCTGTGCTTTCCTTCCTTCTAGTGAAAAGACAGAGGCCTTCAAGACTACATCTCCAGACCTACAGATCTCCCCGGAGGCCGCTCCTCTTACCAACCCCACTACCTTCCAATAGTGCTACCATCAGATCAAAAGGACAGAGCCAAGGTCGGAAAGACAAGGACCCAAGCAAGTCATGTCTGTCTCCAGCACCTCTGGCATGTGGGGAAGGCAACAGACCAGATCTGCCAGAGAATCTGTCAGCACTTCTAGTTTTTTTAGCTTAATGCCTAGAGCAGCAGGAAACTACCCAGGAGAGAGTAGAACAACCATCTTTAAATAGGCAGGGTGAGTTGGGATGTAAGGACTAAGTCATTAATCTTCAGAAATGTTGGCTCATGTCTCCAGACATGTAAGAATGGACTTATAACCCACTGAAGAGCCATGACCTTCAGGAGCCTCATCCAACCCATTGTCACCAACCAAGTCAGTCAGTGCTTGGCAGAAACTCAAAGCCACTCACTGAGGGACACTCTCATTTAAACATCTCTCTGACTAAACAAAACACATTTTGGGTGAGAAAGCTCCATTCACTCATTAAGGAGTTTCTGACACACCGTCACTCACCACAGATTCTCAAAACTCTTGTTTTCTGTAAATGCAGAGAAGTCAGTTTAAATGTCTATTTTCCTGTGATGGAGTAAGTTTTCCTTTGAAGTTTCTCTGGGGTTTAGACTTCCTCTCAACCTCATAAAAAGAGTGTGAACTTGACCAGGGGACAGTGACAGACCGTATGGAGATGACTGGGACAGATGGCTTTTCCACAGATATGCTCCCCAACCTGGTCGGGCAGTCTCCTGTCCCTCTCAGGACAGTTAGGAGCCTCCTCCCTCTAGCCTGCCTCCCAGACACCACAGCCTCACAGAGGTCCATTGCTTCTTGTCAAGGCCTCTGGTAGGTGGCTCTTTTGTAACATTATCTCTTAGCTTAGTCACCTTTGGGAAGAGTTCTGATACATTGTACACTGCACAGTAAGATATTCATAAATGAGAACTGGAAAGCAGAAAGAGAAAAATGGGCGGGGGAGGGAGAAAGGAAAGAAAGATAAGAGGAGAGAGTAAAGGAAGAAGGAACGGAGGAGAGTGAGAAGCCAAAGGGAAGGAAAAAGACAGAAACAAAAATAACAGAAGCTACAATGTGACCAGCATTGGAATTACTCTCTGAATGGGAGGCTAGACCTCTGTGCAGTGACATTGCAGATTTCCTTTTTCTCCTGTTTTTCCAGTATCCCTTCTCTCCTGTTTCCCCAGCATCCTTTCTCTCCTATTTCCCAAGCATCCCTTCGATTCTGTTTCCCCAGAAGCTTCCTGGGCCCCATGGGTAGTAAAGGTCAATGCCTGCTAGGTATCTTTGACCTTGCACCAGAAGGGAGAGTCTCAGATGACAGCAGCACACTGGTAGAGCAGAGCCACAGGCGGGCCTCTAAATGAGCAGCACTTTGGAAAATGTAGCTATTATTGCTTAGAATCTAAACAGACCTGTCAGTCACATCAAGGGCAGTTGTCAGCTTGTTGGAAGTGTATAGGACTTGAGGACATACATGGAATTGAAATACTGTGACATAGCCATTGAATCCGCCACAGCAGATGTGTACACGCTGTCCTCTGGTGTAGCTTCCAGGGAAATGGCCATGTGACTACCAACAAAGAACATGCCCTCACTTAAAAATGGACTCAAGTTATCCTGAATTCTGTGTCCCAAACTGAGTATCTGTTTCATGAAGTTTGTACAGTCACAGAACAGTGAAAATTATAAATCAAGACACTTTTCAAGTTGTTGGTGGAAACATCTGATAGGCAGTTACAGAAAGAAGAAGACATCTTTGCCATATCACAGATGATATCTAAGGAGAGTCCTAGGCTTTGGACCAGGGTGGGCTGTTGTATGTGGTTTCTGGCCCAGACTTTCGGGCTTATCCCTGAGATTAGGACCCACTTGCAGCTCCATTGCAGCTTAAGAGTAAATAATCACACACAGGCTTACACTAATTTTACACTGATCGACCTAGGGCCCAGCATCTCAGGCATATAACTTGCTAACTCTTTAGTCTTAAACTAGCCCATCTCCTTATCCTGTTTAGCCATACAGCTTGGTACCTTTTCTTAGAGCAGCATTTCAACTTCTTTCCTCTGCATCTGCTGGTGTCTCGTTGTGGTGTCTCTCTGGCTTCTCTGTGGCATCTCTGCTCTGTTCTTCTGTTCCCAGAGTTTTCTTAGTCTGGTGGCCCTGCCCATAGTTCCTGTCTGCCTTCAGCCAATCAACATTTTTATTAAACCAATTTTTATAGTGTAACAACATAATACCACTACAGGAAGCTATGGGTCTATTTGTACATTTCTCAAAGAATTTTAAATGGCAATTAAAAGGCTTCTGAATCAAACTGAGATGGAGTAATGGAGTAAGGAGAAATTTGCAGTTTTTAACTTCTGGCCTGTTATGTTACTTTGATTTTGAAGGCTCAGGATTGCTAGTCACCCATCAGTGCTGAATTGTTTCTTAGTGTCCTCCAAAAGTACACTCAATGTGGAGACCTACAATGAAGGAAGATGTTCCAGAGACACTTGTGTACCAGCAGACCCAAGAAGCTATTCTCAGGCTCCTGTCTTTAATACAGCAGTTAAACAGAGAAGTAATGTGAAAAGCAGGGAGAGGAGATTTATTTAGTATGGACACACTGGAAAGAGGAACAAAAAGGGTCAGTGACCCCACAAAGTCTATCTTTGGGGTCCTGACATTAGTTTTAGGTTTTAATAGAAAGCAGGAGATATTCACAGCTAAGCAGACCTGGTCAAGGTGTCATCCTGTCCATCATGACCCTCCACTGTCTCGGCCCCAAGCTCCCCTTCAAAGTGGCTTTGTACTCACAAAAAGGAGAAAGACAAAGCTCCACAGTGTCACTCTTAACAGCCTGAGAAATTCTCCTCACCTGCTAGGGACGTTGATTCAGGCCAGTTCAGAATTTGTGGCTTCAATGCAGAAAAGAATTTCAGACTATCTGGTTTATGAAGCAGATCTGGAGCAGGTATTTTTTTTTAATTCTTTGAGATTATAATATAATTATATAATTTCCCTTCCTCTTTCCTCCCTCCAACTCCCCCCACACCCATAAACTCCCCACTATCTTTCAAATTCATGGCCTCTTTTTAAAAATCATTATTATGTATACATGCGTTTATACATATCTTTAAATACATAAATGCAGTCTGCTAATTATATATAATGTTACTTGTATGTACATGTTTTTGGAGTTGACCATTTGACATTAAATAATTAATTGGTGTTTTATTCCCTGGGGAAGACTATTTCTCCTGTTCTTAGCTGCCTGTGTAAGAATTTAGGCCTCGTGGGCTCTCTTCCATCTACTTGGGCATGTCTATTATTGTTTGTGTTCAGCTCATATTTTTTCAGTCATGTTGCTGACACTTTGAGTGTAGCTTTTGGTAAAGGGGCACAATCTCACATCAAACTCCCTGTCTTTCTGGCTCTTACAATATTTCCACTCCATCTTGTGCAATGATTCCTGAACCTTACATGTAAGAGCTCTTTTGTTGATGTATCAGTTGGGACTGGGGGCATTCCACAACTATGCATTTTGATTAGTTGTGCTTTTCTATGATGGTCTTTATCTGTTGTGAAGAGATGTTTCAATGATTAAGGATGATGACTACACTTGTCTGTGGGTACAAAGCCAAACATTTGGAATGTATTTAGGAATTTGACTGGTTTAGTAAAGTAGTAGATTCTTCTCCCAGATCCATGACCTCACTAGCCCTAGGTATCTAACTATGTTTCCAGTGTCAGGAATAATTTCCCTCTTGTTGAACAGATCTTAAGCCCAATTAGAGAGCTGTTGGTTACTGCTGAAGTATGTATGCCACTACTATACCCTTAGGGCCATCATACAATACTGCTCATTGTTGTGGTTGAAATTCACCACAGCTAGGTAAAACTGTGGGTGCTTCCTCCCTTTGGAAGCCTGTATAGGGACTTCTGGTGCCATGGAAAGCTGGAGATTTTATTAAAGATATTTTTACACAGACTTTCAGTGTTAGGAGAAAGAGAGGCACGCAGAAGAAAGTTAGATATGCCCAAGTATGGACATGTGCTCCTTGGGGGAGATGAAATTAGCATAGCCATATATACTATGTTGGTTTTTAAGCTACTTCTCAAATATTGCTGAGAGAATTTCTTTTCTTTTCTCTCTTTTGATAATCAAAACCATAAGGTGGTTCCAGAGATGTCTTGGATGAATTTATAATCTGACAATTTAAACTCATGGGTCAATAGGATTGCACATGGGGTTAAGGCTATGTACTTTCCATGTAGATGGGATTTCTGCGTGAAAGTCCTAGAAAACTGTAGGCCTACAGCTGAAAGGGAGGAAGGACCACAGCAGCTGTTAACCAGGTTAGAAGCTGGTGTCTTTGCTGGTGAAAGGCGTCAGCCAGACCCCACAGCAAGGTACCCCTTTTCTTTCTTATGTCCCCATGACTTTCCTTTTTCATTCTTGTGTCCTGACAAGGTGTCAGAGCTGCATAAAAGCCTTTTCTGGGTGACAAGCTCCCTTTCTGGCTGACACCAAGCTTTAACTTTGCCCTCTCCCAGCACAAGATTCCCAGAGAAAGTAAGATTTCTTGGGGACCATTATTTCAACCGTCCAATATAGCCAGGGTATGTGAGGGGCATATGTGTGTCTGTAGAGTATCATCATTCCTGCTTTGGACTGTTAGACTGTGGGAGGCAGAATTTGACAGTGTTGTTAGATATGATCTCTGAGTGTTTAGCTTTGACTTGGTCTTTGTTGCTTGTTAACAAGGTGTGGCCACATGCCTCACTTGGGATGGGTGGGTGACAAGAGTACTTGTCCATACACTCATTCTCCGAGGTCACAAATGTTAGCAACACGTGGATGTTTAAAACAACACAAGTACATGTTACATGGTAATATACTAGCAGCTGTTATTCCCAGTGCAGAAAGCAGAGTGCAGTGTGCAAAACTTAGCTGCGGTGTGGTGGGCAGTTAGGAGCCACTACCGCTAAAATGCACTGACTCCCAGGATGGTTCATCTTTATTGTCAGCTTCACAGAATCTAGAGTCACCATGGAAACACGCCTCTAGGATATCTATTAGGGCATCCCAGACAGGTTTAACAGAGCATCCTGAATATAGGGCAGCACTGCCTGTGGGTGAGAATCTCTGAGTGCTTACAAAGGAGTAAGTGGTGGGAGCACCAACACTCTTCTCTACTTCTTGGCGACAGATGAAATGTGGCCAGCTGCCTTTCTCTTCTGCCCTGACTTCTCTACCATGATGGTCCGTAATTTCAACCCATGAGCCCAACTGAGCCTTCCTTAAGTCACTTTTGTTAGGTATTTTGTCATAACAATGAAAAGAGAAACTAATGCAACTTGTCACTTTTGTCAAAAGCTAAGTGATGAAAGCCTGGCATCTCCGCCTTCATCTTCAGTCTGTCTCCTCCACTTTGGCTCAGACTCCTGCAAGATTCTGCTGCCTATTTGTTAAGCCTCTTCAAGGATGAAGGCACAGAGAAAAGTTATTGTCTTTTTCTTTCCTCTTGAGACAACTCTGATTCCAAGAGCGGAAGGATAGATCCATCAACATCTTTGTGACAAAGGACTGAAGCCATCTCTATATGAGGAAAGTCTTAGGATAGACCTCTAAGATGAGAACAGTGATCTGGGATGAAGAGGCTGTGCTCTGGAAAAGCATCACCCTCAGAAGATGACAGAAATGAGCATTCAACCTTTCAGGACTACAGCTGATGGGTAGGACCACACTTTGTACAGGATGACTTATGCACACTGGCCTTTTACTCCAGTTCTCTCTATGTTTAAATCTCGGCCTGTGTCTGCACCCTAAAGACAAACTTAGAGTCTCTGGGCTCCTTCATCTGTTCTTCACAGTTGGCACTGACTGATTCTCCACTCTCTGGTTTTCCTCATTACTTCCTTTTTAGAACAGCATATTGAAGAGGTAGCTGAGCCTGGCTTGTTGGAGCTACATGGGCTCAGGTACCTGCCCTCAAATTCTGGTTAAAGCATGGGACAGGCACAGAGAAAGATGCTATTCTTTGCATTCACCCAGAGACCAGAGACTGTGGCCAACTGTCCAGAAGAGACCTGGCCTCCTCACAGGCCATCACATTGAGGCCCTGAGGACTGTAGGTGTTCTGGTGTCCTAGCATAATGATGTTCTTCCTTGCACAAACAGCACAGGCTGCCTCTGGTATTGGACCACATTCTGTTATGACTTGGCTCCAGCCCCCAGATAACTTCTAAAAATAGATAATGGGATAGCCAAAGTATACCAAAGCTCAGGTGTGTTCAGGGGCTAGTGGATTCTCACAATGAACAGGATCAGGTACCTACCAAAGTTTTAACTGTGAGCTAAGCATCAGAATGTATGAGTAATTTTGATAAGCAACTTCCAACTACTTACCTTAAGCTTGAAGCTGTCTGATGACAGAGAAGCTGGGGATTGGAAGAACACAAAGGTGTGTCTAGATATGTAGAGTAGCCCATTGGCTGAACACATTATCTGGCATAAAGACGCTTCAGCCAGACAGCACTAAAAGGACCCAAATCCTGTGTAGAAGGATGCTGTGCTTCTTCTTAGCTCTGTGCCTTTCACAACAAAGGTTGAATCAAACAAGGCAGATAATGGTCCCTCCTGGCAGACAGCTTATTTTCCTCGTTGAAAAAGTGTCTGCAAAGACAGGATAAGAAGTGAGCTGGTGCAGGGTCCTGAGCAGAGTGAAAAATGCATGGCCCTGTGGGACATCCACTTATCCATTCCACAAATACTTATTCAGCGGAGGCTTCTCAAAAAACTCTGTGTTCGTGGGGTTTGGATTCTGCTGACCAGATATTGAGCAGCTAAAAATAGCTCCCAATAGAAACAGAGTCAGTAACTCAGGGTCCTGTTCACTCACAGAAGGACTGCTCCATGCTGTGGTGACAGTGCCTCTGGAGAGTGGCAAGGACACACTTCTTTGGGTACAGAATTGCCATTTTGTCATACTTTGAAATAAATATGTGGGCTGAAGGTCATGCAACCACTATGTCAGAAACACAGATGAACATGCTCCTGTCATTCCACAGGGTCACAATGTATTGCAGAACAAATTTGCAAGAGTCAATGATTTCATTGACAACAATTTGCCACATGGTTTGGTTTTCCTTGACAATGTGGGCATGACAAATGCAGGATGCTTAGAATTTCAATCTGTTCTGTTTTCTACTGCTGTGATAAAACATCTTGACTAAAAAGCAATTTGGGGAGGAAAGAATTTATTTGCCTTACACATCATTAGGCCTTATTTCCTCATCACAGTCTACACTGAGGGAGGGCAGGGCAGGAACTCAAGACAGGGACACAAAGGCAGGAACTGAAGTGGAGGTCATGCAGGAAGTCTGTTTGCTGGCTTGCTTATTTGTGTCTTGCTCACTCTGCTTTCTCACACAACCAGGACTGACAGCCCAGGGATGGCACTGTCATGGCAGATCTGGGCCCCTCTACACCAATCAGCAATCAAGAAAATGCCACACAGGAACATCCCCAGGCCAATCTGATAGAGGCAATTACCCATTTGAGATTTTTCTCTTCCCAGGTATGCCTAAGTGTGTATCAACTTGCCAAAAACTAACAATGATGCAAACTTAATTACTAATATTAACTCTCAGGTCACATGTTGCATATCTCACAGTAAATACATATGTGTGTGGGGTGACAGAATGACTGCAAAGAGTCTCAAGGCTGCAGCAGAGTTCAAGAGAATCAGGGAAACTAATATAAATGCAGATATGGCCTATGGGGTGAGGAAGCTGACCACAACAGCCAGAGAAACTGTCCTAGCTGCCTTAGAGTCACCTGCGGGGTGGCTGGTTGAGTTGTGAAGTGAACCCTAAAAGGTGAAGCTGGGTCCAGAGACAAACGAGTGGCTGGCAGGTCCAGACAGAGAAACAGGAAGATGGACAAGCACTGGACACACCATATCAACATTAAGAATGAAGTGGAATCCCTTGAGACAGTTGGGAATTCTCTATCTGTTGACCCCTTGACTGACACCTAAGAGGTCAGATGATATGTCACTGGGGGCAGTTGCCTTGTTGTACTAGTGGTGCATTTCTTCATGGGTGAAGGTGAGGAAGTCATCATCACCCTCTTCTTGGTCTGAGACCTGGTTTTCTTGATATGACTTTAATAAATAGTGTGTTCAGAGAGTTTCAATTTCCTTCAACAAATTTATAGGCTGTCAGAGAGAATAGAACTCACAAAAGTTGTCTCTAACCTACACACACTGTGATGTGTACATTCATACAACTGTGTTTCAAGGTCACAGATTTAAAATATTTTATATTTTTAAAATATAAAAAAAATCTGGAAAAGAACAAGAGAAAAAAATTGTGATCTTTTGTCTAACAAAAGATTTCTGAGAAAAGATACTAAATGTATAATTCATAAAAAAAGAAGGCTGTGAACTTTACTACATTTAAAAACCTTACATTTTTAACATATTGACTGTATCTCAAGAGTGTTAGCCTCAGTGAAAAAAAGCCAGCTTTGTCTCATTAATGAGGATCAAGAAACTTTAAAATAATAGGAATGGAGAGACATTATTATGAGCAGAAAATGCAGAGGCTGCAGATATGCTGAATCAATGGAGGAGGTAGTTATACTGCAGGGCATGGTAGTCATACTCTGTCATGTAAAAGTAGTGAGTCTAAGTGACACCACAATAAACTGAAGTCTAAATTTGAAAGGAAAGGCTCTCAAGGTCCAGGAAGTTAAGTCAGATGAACACAATTTTCCAGACAGGCTACTTCAAACGATGGGAATGAAACTCAGCTCCAGGTTGAATGAGCATGGAGTCAGGACTGGCTTCCTGCAGACATCACATTTGGAACCTAATCTGCCACTGGCATCATTCCATGGCCCGAGGTGACATATGGTAGGCCATATTTGCACATTTGGCCTTGACTGCAGTTCAGACTTCAAATGAAAGCCAGACTTCCGTTTGAAGATGTTGCCATATGATTCTAACACTCAGCCATCAACCTTCCAAAATGACACCTCAGACATGGATGGATGAGGATGTCCCACCATGTTGCACCCTGTCTGGTGTTGAACATACCTTGTAAAGTAAGGTCTCCAGTGTGTCAGTCCATCTTGATTGTCAACTACAGGAGATTAGAAACACTCTGGAAACATACATTCAGGGCTTGTCTATGCAGATGCTTCCAGAATGACCTAACTGAGAAGAGGAAGGTCCATGTTAAATATGGGTGCTGCCATCCCATGGGCTGAGGTGCTAGGCTGAATATAATGGGGGAAAACAGGGAAGAGAATTGATGACCAGCAGCTGTCACTTCATTTGCTAACAGTAGACACAGTGTGACCAGACCCCTGGTGGTCCTGCCATCACATTCCCTGCCTTGATGGACTATGTCTCTACTCAAACTATGAGCCTGACTAAACCCATTTTTTTCTTTAAGTTGCTTTTGTCATAACAATGAAAGAATTTAACCAATTTCCCAGCCCTTGCTTCTCCATCCAATAAGAGCTAATCAGGAGGCAGCCCCAGCCTCCAGTGTGTTCAGAGCTGGGCTCTGTGTCTATCTACAGCTGGTCTGTCACTCAGTGCTCCCCACTTTCCCATTTCTTGAAGGACTCCGCCCCTGCTCTCAGCACACAGTGGCTGATTCTGCCTTTAGAATATTGTTGCTTCCAGCAGGGAGTAAAAAATCCCTGGCAGATGATCACAGGGTGCCTGCAAAGATCAAGGCTTTGCTTCAACTACAAACAAAGATGACTGCTTTGTAAAACACATTGCTTGGTTAAAACAATAAAAGAAAACTTTGTTAATTATTTGTTTTCTTTCTAGCCTACTCCCTAAAGAACATCCATAGGAATGAATATTTAACCTGGACTTTTCCATCATGAGAAATTCTGTATCCATCAGCCAGCTAGGCCAGGTTCCTAGCAACCTGACATGTTTTCCCTCTCCAGGCCTGCTGCTTTCCCAGTGGCTCCTCTTGTTTATTCTCTCTGAACTCCTGGGTGTTTATGATGTTACCTATACCTGCCTGGGTTGCGGAGTGTCAGTGTGAACAGTGTGTGTTGGGTACTGACAGAGCTCAGGAGAGAAGACTCCAGGTGTGGAGACCAGGAATGGCTGGTGTAGTGATTTGAATAGAATGGTCCCCATAGACTTGTGTGTTTGAATGGATGGCCCATACATAACAAGTGACACTTGTTAGGAGGAAGTGCGTCATTGTGGAGGTGGACTTTGAGGTCTCATATGCTCAAGCCATGTCCAGTGTGACAGTTCACTTCCTGTTGCTGATGTATCACTCTCAGCACCATGCTGCCATGCTTCTCACTAACTGTAAGCCAGCACCAATTGAATGTTTTTTTCTTAAGAGTTGCTGTGGACATGGTGTCTCTTCACAGCAATAGAAACCCTAACTTGACAGAAGTTGGTACCAGAGACTGGGGTATTGTGATAGACCTAACTATGCTTTTGTTTGGAGGAAGGTGTACTTTGGGAGTTTGGTTAGAAAGCAGTTGATGCTTTAAATGGATTTTAATGGGCCATTCAAGGAGGAGCAGAAGACAGTGGTGCCTAGTGTGATTTGAGCTACGGGAACCTGACTCAAGTTTCAGAGGAGGAGATTGTTAGAATGTGCCCTAGAGACTGTTCTTATGACATTTTGGTGGAAAATGTGGTTGCTTTTTGCCCTTGTCTGAAAAGTCTACCTGAGGCTAAAGTGGAGAATTTTGGATTAATTCTGTTGGGAGAGGAAATCCCAAGACAGCCTAGCATTGACTCGATTGTGTGGTTACTAGTGCTAACTCCTAAAATGACTTACAATGAAAACAAGCAAGCTGAGTAAATAGGAATATAAAATGTACAGATTGAAGAGAAAGGGGGCACCGGGAAGTGGAGTGGAGCTAAGTCCTCGGTTCACAGAGAGAAACAGGTTAAAGAAGCTCTGATAGTAAATGGAATAAAGGACATGGTGACCTCAGGGCAAGACCAGCTCAGCTTCCAA